>JAQFZY010000036.1:0-70949 GCA_034696285.1 Hypogastrura burkilli | reverse complement strand
CACCGTGCTGGGTGCCCGGCTCTGTCGGGTGGTAGGGTGGTGGATGGTGGTGGAGGGTGGTGGGTATAGTGAGACCGGATTTAGAAACTTGACTTGCCAAGTTGCCAATTTTTGAAAAGGGCCATAGTAAGAGCCATTTGTCATGTGAGAGGGAGAAGAGGCGTGGCTCTGTTTATTCTCACTCTCGCTTCATTTATGTATCATCTCCCCTCACTTTCACTCTCGCGGATTTACGTCCTTTTAATTAAGTTAACAATTAACTAAAAGGCTAAATCAAGCATTGTTCATGAAAAATGAGAACCTAATCTGCAAATGCAAATACAGTAAGGAAGTTAATAGTTAGTAGGACTCAAAAGCCCAGATTACCTAAATATGTTTTATTTAATTTCATTATTGCACAATATTAAGTCTTGCTACTGATCGCACTGGTGCTGGTAGTGGTAGTGTAGATATACAGAATGTACGTACAGCAATATAGTAGGTACTCACTTAATAGTCACGTGTTAATTCTTAGGATATATAGGATAAAGCAAAATTCATGTATCACATTTACTTTGACCAACCTGTCTATCATATTTCATAAAGCATTATCAAGCAACAAATGTATTTATTATACACATCCAAACTCTCTCAAACAAAGACTCAACTGCATGATTTGATTAAATTGTATCTCTCCCAAAAACAGGTTTGTTTTCATCGATTTATAGGCAATTAAGCGTTACATATTGTTGTCCAATATGATTAGTGCTTAGCAATTGGGAATGGGATCGTATTTTCGTAAGGGCCTGAATGTCTAAAAACTGTACGCAGTCAAGTAACTACAACTATGAGTCTAAAGTCTAATCTCTAATCCCTGATGACACCAGGCTGAGAGTAAGAGTACAACATCATAAAACACCCAACTGAGATTTACTAATATCGGAATACAGTTCTCTTCCGTTCTACTAAATTACGAATAAGAACACTTTAATAGAGCTTGAATGACCCCTCCTGACCTGACACAATAAATATACACAAGGATTAACAACGAGTTTGAATGGTAATGTCTACTACTAGCCAAAAATTGGTGACTAGCGAATTGAATGAATAAAAATATTTAACATCTTCACTAATAATTTATGCAACTGCAACTGCATACTTATACGACCATGCACTGCATAAAGCTTTTTTTTTTATAATCTAACGAGAAATATCATACATACGTATAAGTGGCATATATTGTCCATTTTGCATTTTGGCCCTAAGAGAATAATTATTTGCGATTGTTTACTTTTGTTCTGATATTATTCTTGTTTCTTGTCTTATCACTTCAGAAGGTACGTACCGCTAGCACTAAAGATACGTGCACCTTCTCGCCGTTTTTAACTAAAAACTGCCTCTAGTCCAACAGTTGTCTAGATATATTTTTAAGCATAAATATAGTTAGCCATAACTTGTTCAACATTAGGCTTTAGGGTAAAAAGGAATTCGACTTGCCTTTAGTCAATTAATCCGATTTAAAGCTACTATTGAAAAGACAAGTTAATTCTATATACAGTTTCCGCAAGCCTAGAGAAATGTGTGAACTGGATTGCAGTTGAGTATTAGTTTATTTAAACAATTGACTGCAGTTAGGCTTACCAGGATATGTTCGAGGATTTTCCTCATTACTAAAATGTTTTCTTAGTGTAGAGGGAATTGAAAGATGCGTTGTTTTTGTTTGAGTTTGAGCCGGCAGCAGAATAGTTGGCTGAAGTTGCACTTTGGGATTTCCTAGCTGTAACCAGAGTGGGCATACTTTTTGTCAGAACCTGATTATGATGAAGCACATCATTCTCTGACTTTGAGGCAACGAGCGGCTTGTGCTTCGGGCTCCGAATGATTGTACGGTAGATCCCAAAGTTAAATATGGTCCAGAGGGCTAAGGTCCCAATCCCAATGAGCCAGAACACAGCAATATGGCTGAGTCAATAGCGGAAGTATTAATGAAAAACAGCCCAATTTAGAAAAAAATACAAAAAAGTTCAACTCACTTCGGAATAGGTTTCGTAATGGTAACTGGATCAAATTTGGCAACAATTAAGAACTCGGTAGAGACAATGGCGAGGATGATCCAAGACTGCCGGCCAAATGTCTTGCACTCTCTGGAATTTTGCCGTCTTTTTGTAAAACTACTCTTATGAGGTGTTTACAACTAAAATAATATGCAAGAGCTTATTGTAATGGGCTTACGCATCATCGAGATACTGGAAAGTCTCTCTTAATCCAACAGCGCCCCAGAATAGTATTGCAAATAGGCGTACTAGGTTCAGCCAATGCTGTATTCAAATAAGGACTCCTTTAGGAAATGCCACATTTTGAACATAGAATAAATTTAATAAATGATTCGAATTGTAGCATACCCCGTGTGGTACCCAAAGAACAAACTTGAGATAAAACGTATTTAGTTCTGCTAAAAGAAACTAGAAAGCAAGAACAAACAAATATTATAATGTACTCGATCAGAGGCGGCATTATTTTTACACAATAATTTAAAACAATTATTGGTTGAACTCACCACAAAAATAATTCCCAACACAGCAACCCATCTTCCTAAACTAGAAGTTGGCTTCCAGTCAAATTCTATCCATGTATGAGGGCCAAATTGAGCAAATATCCTCTTCAGTTTTCCCCTTTCAACGAGCAAATCATAATGTAACATTATTATTTTCATAAATTAGAAGTAAAATATAGTGTCCGACCACAGAGTTTTGAATAAGGTGGCTCGGGCCGGGGCTTAATTAAGCCCCGGCCCCAGCCAGCTGATTCAAAACTCTGTGTGTCCGACGAATATTTTGTTACCTGTAACCTGCGATTTTCCATAAGCCACGCCAACAGTATGTTTTAACTTGAAAATATTTTAATGTTTGGATTCCAACGTAAATCCCAAGGCCGTTACACAACAGAGCGTCTAATATCCACTGGAACAAACGAACCAAGGAGTTAACTAGGTTGATTTCACAATTTACTTTACCAGTACGACTTACATGATCCCACCAACATTCACTAAAGTTTGGCAGTTGGTGCTCAAGCGTGTACTCGAGCACCTCAAACATGATTGAAATAACTGAGCAGAGCCACCAGTCTCTCAATACCATTGTCTTGAGCCACCACCCAAAGAAATGCATGGGCACAAATAAATCCAGCTTGTCCCAAATATTGTGAAAGGGGTCCGCATTGTCTGGATCATAAAGCAAGCAGTTCCCTCCGTAGCTTTTCTCGGCCAAAGGTTTTCCCAACTCTGGGTCCACGTGTCGGAGGAGCAGACGAGCGTCTGTGGCACTCTGGAAAGAAATAACGCTTACAAACACACACTGTCTGTTTTATGGCTTATTAGTAGAGGTATACGTTTGCTTGTATGCTTATTACTTGGAATAGTAGGAAAATAAGTGAGAGCTGATAGACAATTGAAACGCAGAACATCAGTCTCCAGAAGGCAGGATGCGGGCGCAAGAAAGGTCCGTCTGGGATAACAGTTACGCCCAATAGAATGAAGAAGGCAACGCACGCCGTCATTCCTCTCTTTGCATTGTACTCTGTGTCCTCTCGGACGTCTTCCAACAGTCCCACATAAATTAGAACACCAATTATGAGGAACAGGACGGTCAGTGTATGAGCTCTCCTGTTAAGGTCAAGGAAAGTGGTAATCAGTCACAAATGTGTCATGCAAATGCACAAAATGGATCTGTACAACAATTAGCCTCGTTACCAGAAGTAGGTCATGGTCCCATCATCAAAGAACTGAATCTTCCGCTGCTTCTCCCGTTCCCAGTCATACTCGTCCTCATTGTCCTCCTCATCCGTCGAGATCCCGGTTGAGGACTCTTCTGAGGCGGCCGACATACTGGTACTCTCCGAATGATGCTTCCGGGAACCATGATGCCGAATCCCAGCACCAGCAGCCCCTGGCTCCCCAGCCTCCAACAAGTTTGAATTGTCCAGGAATTTTCCCCTGTTCGTATTCATCTTTCCATATACTCGCCAGCTGAGATCAGAAATAAATTTCCAATCAGCAATACCAATATCAAATATAATTGCAAATCAAATAAAATTGTGAAATGAAATCCCGTTCAGAAACTTACGTGTTACTTACCGTTAACAGGTGAACATCCTTTGCTTTGAAGTTTAGGTGCAGATATGATTGATGATCGTGTTTCTTGGTATTCCGAGCGTCGCGTCCCGAGGACCTGGGCAGAGCAATTCACAATTGGAGTTCTCTGTGTATATACATATAACTAAAACTAAAACGGAAAACAGAAAAGGACAAATTAGGTGAGAGGTATGGATGGTCAGTGAGTGAGCGGCAGTGTGATGAATCACCTAATTACTTAACTAAACGCACTAATTGTTGAGCACTAGTAGGAGAAATAATAAGGGGAAGGTTAATCTACAATTAACCACAACGAATCAAATGAATGACTCCGTCATCCATCCGTGTGTGTGTGGAGATATGATATGAGGTGATTCCTCATTTAAAAAATTGGTTCTACTTTGGCAGCTGACAGAGTGACCATGATGGGTGCCAATTTCAAATCCAAATTATAATCCTGTATATAAACGCTAAACTTTACCCACTTTGTTGAGTACCAGCTACCAACAACAGTCTTAAAAATCGGGTATTTTGAATTACCTGGACCTAAATGGCGGTTGAAATAATTAATTCCAGTAATTGTCAGATAAGCTTGGAGCAAATAATGCTCTGGTAGTATCGAAAAGCAGCATTTTTGCTAGATGTTTCATTAATTCCACGGGGTATTGGGAAGTATTGGTTGCGGAGGAAGTTGGGAGAGTTTAGTCCGACTTTGGTCTCGGCTTATTTTGGAAAATAATTTATAAGTTAACTACAAAATACTTTAGTTTTCGTTTGACCTTCTGTGGATGCTGACGGGCGGTTGAGACGTGGGAATGTCGTCATCAGGAACATTTCGACAAGACCTTCCGCCTCCCGGAGGCTACAAGCCAATCCCTTTCGAACGAATTGAGGCACGGAAGCTCTTCGCATGTAAGCCAAAACCAAAACCAACCTTTCACACGAAACACGCCAATAATTCGTTCTCAAATCAATTAATGTTTCCAGCTGTTGAATCTGTCGTGAAAGGTTCTGAAGCATGCGTGGGTTTCTTTTGTTGCAAATGATTAATTCTACACATGATTGATAATGTATAATAGGTTTACATTTAAGGGGATCACCAGTGTGTCAGTCAGTAGGGCGTATCATGTATCCATCCTGCTCGTGCTGGGTTTGGGACTGGCAGTTGACTAAAAATAAGTTCGTATCATACTTTTACCTCAATTGCAGCAAGGCCCATTATATTGGCCTACTTCGTGGCCACGTTTGGAGGCTGTTATTTATGGCATTTAAATCACAAGAAGCTCATCCGACTGGATTTGGAGAATCGAAGCGCTCGCATTGCTCTTCATGCGATGATATATGCTGAAAAAGATCGGGCGTAAGTTTTCACTTTTACTTTTAAATGTAATTATATATTTATACACTAAGACCCGTGTCACGAACAATAATAAATACTTTGTTTCTGTGCGTTTAAGTTCTTGTACAGCATACAGCAGTAGTATAAAATGATTATAACAAGATAATTTCATTCCGGAACAGCTACTTGACTCAGATTCGGAAGAACCGAGACGAGGAGGAGAGACTCATGGCCAACGTGCCTGGCTGGGTCGTCGGGACTTACTACGGTGAGCCAGTTTACAAGAACCGACCCGCCGATGAATGGCACGACGTGATCCTTAATGAGTACTTTGCTCATACCAACCGAATGGACCTAACCCATCACGTCAACCTACATAAGTACATCTAAAGTCTTGGGAGTCTTGCGGCGTTTCAAAAAGTGTCGAGTGATTTCTGTTGTTAGCGTCAGAAATGGAGAAGTTCCTCGAATATGCAAAATATAAGGAAGCTAAGCGTAAACCCTAAACCAATGAAGCGAGTAGTGTGAAGATGTGTATGAAAAATATGTAAAATAAAGTGTTTGAATTTGATACGGGCTGGATGTTTGAAGTACCTACCACTACTGATTTTTAATTTGGAAAAGGATACTCATGAATACCTAATATTTTTGAACGTAGGATTTGGATTACATTGAATTTCGCTGATTCCAGTAGTCGAAGCCAGGGTCCCGGCGCCTCTCCCTCTCGTTCGCATCATTGACCTCCTTGAGAGTCAGCCTGGCATGGTCTCCCGTGTAGACCTCTTCAATCTTCTCAGCAATCCAATCGGCATGGAGCAAATCCATTGACCGAACCCGACGGTTCTCCTCCACAAATATTTCCTTGAAAACTGCCTGACACTCGGGAGAGATAGTGGGTGTGTTTGGGAGGACGAAGTTGTGCAGCATCTCATCGGGCTCAGTCTGGTCAGAGTCAAAGGGGAACTTCCCGTAGAGAATAGCAAAGAGGACGACTCCGCACGCCCAAACGTCAGCCAGGAGCGGAGAGTAGGGCTTCTTCATTCGGATCTCTGGAGCCATATAGGACAACGAACCACAGAAGGTCGAGAATTTAGTCCAGCCAGAGTTCGGGATATCTGCAAACCTTAACGGGGGAACACATTATGTAAAGGTGTGAACCTGAATAGAGCTTCGTGGTCACAACTACCAAATTACCAAGTGATTTTGCTGGAGGAGAACCCAAAGTCAGAGAGTCGAATGTTGAGGTTCATGTCCAAAAGAATGTTCTCACACTTGATATCTCTGCCGGAAGAAAGTTTCGGGTTATGGTTGGAGCGACTATAGGTTGGAATTAGGCCCGCAGTTACCTATGAGCCACTTCCATGTCATGGCAGTACTTGATTGCCGACATGATCTGAGCGAACCAAGTCTTTCCCTGCTCTTCACCCACGCAGTCTTTTTCGAGCAAGTAATGGAGGAGGTTCCCGTTCCCAAGGAGTTCCATCACGAGATAGACTCGGAACTTTGTTTCCCAGGCCCCGTAAAATCCCACAATGTTCGGGTGCTTGAGAACTTTGAGCATCTCAACCTCTCCGGGCAACAGTTTGAGGGCCGCCTCAGCCCCGCTCGACTTTTTGGAATATATTTTCACGGCCACGTTGAGTCGGTAGGCCTTCCAGTGGGCCATCTATAGAAGGGACTAGGTCTCCTGTAGGTCAAGACTTCAGACAATGGACAACCCTGCTTACGAACCACAACTCTGCTGAATGTGCCAAGGCCAAGGTTGGGTCCAAACTCGAAGCCAGACTCTTGAAAGACGGAGTGCGTGTGCTCGTTGTCATTAATGAGGTTCCGATGACCCCAAGGAAGGTTCCGTCGGAGGCCAAGGAGCCCCGTTTGGAAGTAAGGTCGGGGAGAGACTTGCCATAGCCCGGCCGGGAGTCGAATCATATTTGCCATTATTACGCCAAATTTTGATAACTAATGTCAAGGGGAGGGACCGAATTGGAGCGTAAGACCACCTTATTCTAAAACTACTTACTGTACTAAAATTTGAAATTACTTATACTCCTGATGGCAAGTGACCCGATTGAGTGTTCGGAAACAAGTTTCATACTTGAAAATAAGTTGATACAAAAAGGCAGTTCCCATAGTTTCTCCTCAATAGAAAAGGAACAACATTTTATACCCGTAGTGTAATCTAATACGAGTGCATAAAGTAAAGAAAATGTAGAAAAGCTCATGAAACATACCACAGGACAAGTTTCACTGTACTTATTCCTAATCATCACTCATTACTCTCATCCTCCTCGCAGTCATATTCAGAACTCGAGTCTCCTTCCTCCCAATTATAACTTGTCAGAGTGCTCGGCTCTGCCTTTTTGAGATCTGCATGAAGAATTCTACTAACCCCACCACGCCCACCCCGAATCCCTTGACTCAGAACTCGGCCCGTCTTTCCAATTCGACCGTGGACTGGATCCGCTGGTACCAAGTTGGGATCCTCCGATTCCTCTCCGCCGCAATGAACTATCTCAGAAGTAAAAGCATAGTCTGACCCATCCCCAGCCCCGTTTGTTTCAGCTTCGTCCTTCTCCTTCCCCTCAGTATCCGTTGGGCAGTGAAGCTTCTTATAGGCAGTCTCAAGATCGGCCGCGGCACTCTTAATCTCCAAAATGTCAGAAGCCTCCACCTTACATTCCCACCCTTCCGTGTCCAACAGAGAACAGTTACCATTGCTTGTAAGGGCAAGCTGGGCGGCTGCGTACAGTTCGGCTGCGCCGTCTTCCTCCGTAGTGGGCTGGGTCCTCCTTGTTCCACCTAGTTTCGGAAGACCAGCGGCTGGCTTGGCCTGATGCCCAATACTGTTCAGACCCACCAGAGTTGTTACGAGGGAAACATTGAGTTGGACCTGACTCTGAAAGCGGAGGATTGCACTCCACTCACTCCCGAATCCGAGAAGGGTTGCCACAGTGCCGAAGGCCCCGAACCGACCCGCCCGTCCCATCCGATGTATATATGTTGAGATGTCTTGGGGACACTCAAAGTTAATCACGAAGTCAACGCTCTCGCAGTCGATCCCACGAGCCACGAGGTCCGTTGCCACCATTATGCGACACTTCCCATGTTGAAGCTGATTGAGGGAGTCGAGGCGGAGTTTCTGACTGAGTGCCCCGGACATGAGCACAACGTCAATCCCGACGGCCCGAAGCTCGTCATAAACCTTCTCTGCCCTGAAATAAGGATAGGGAAGGTTAACTACAGATCAGTCATGTGTTAAACTAACTAGGCTAACTACACTACTGTAATCCTAATTACTTGAGTTGGTAGTCCGAGAAAATGATTGCTTGTGAAAACGGGACGCGACGGAGGAGCTCACGGAGACATTTGAACTTGAGCTTGAAAATATCGTCCATTTTGAGAGACTGACCTTCCACTGGCGTAAATTCGAAAACTTTCTTCACGTCAATAGCAAACTGGTCAAGGGCAAGGAGGACCGGAGCCGCCGCATCCAACTGAACCTTGATTGGCGCGTTCATGAATCTGAGAATGAAGTGCTCGAGCCCATGAGGGTAGGTCGCACTCACGGCCAGGACCTGCCTTGTCTTTGGCATTGCGTCATAAATATATTTGAGTTCCTTGTAGAAGGAATCGTCCAAGAGCTTGTCTGCTTCGTCCAGCACAAAAACACGGACGGCGGATAGATCCATCTCATGCTCGCGTAGTAAATGGGCAATCCGGCCCGGAGTCCCAAGAGCAATGTGACAGTCTTCCAGTTTACGAAGATCATTCTGAACTGGCTTTCCCCCGATAAATGTACGCACCTTCAATCCTAAATCAGAATGTATTATTACTATCTAGTAGTACGTAGTACCTACTGTTCGTGGAAATAATGATAGAACCAATAAACCCGATTTTCAAATCCTAGGCCTCCTAGCTTATCGGAATTGCTCTTATTGCTGAGGCCTCGGATTTCAAAATCAGGTTTATTGGTTCAATCATTGTTTCCACCAACAGTACACAGTTGCCGTTTGAAGGTTTCCATCCAAAACTTACCACTCTTAAAAGTTCCAATAGCTTTGATCACATGCTTGCTCTGATATGCGATCTCACGACTTGGACACAAGACAAGAACTTGGATCTGCTCGGTAATTAGGGTGACGCTTTCCAAACAAATTACAGAGAAAACACAAGTTTTCCCGGTGCCCGACTTGGCTTGAAGCAGTAGATCTAAAAATGAATCGGAATTGTTAAGACACTTAGAGCAATGAAATCAATGATTGCGCAACATGTATCCCTGTTGCCTTTTTTGCTTTTCGTTACCGAATCCAAGGCGTCCTAGCGGGATGGCTTGGAGCTGTATTGGGGACGGTTTTACGAATCCACAGTTATGCAGGCCATTGACGACTTCCTCGGACAAATTGAAATCCTTGAACCCCACACCGGAGTCTTTCCCTTCAACAATTACGTCAGCCGACCGAACTTTCTTAGCCAAATCATGGGCAACCGGGACCTTGATGGCCTCCACAACATTGTTTATCTCCCCCACGGGGGCGGCACGATCCTCTTCCTCCATCTCACTCTGGATATCTTAAGCCTTAAAAAGTAGTTGATGGTTGGCTGAAAAATAAAACAAGGAGGTGGTACTGTTATCGTGTTAGCTCATTTCCGTTTCGCATTATTCCGACAGATATGCCAACTATTTGCAAGCAACACTCTGGGTCCGAATCTGAATGTACAATGTAAGATCTAAGTAGTTGATGTAGGTAGGTCTTGATATGAAACATACCTCCGTGTAGTATACGGGCCTAACAGATAGGCACTACGTGTAGACGTGCAGAGTACGAATAACCAGGCGCCTTGAATCCGGCACAGGGCACAAGAACAAAGAAGAGCCGAATCACTACTGGTTGCTGGTGCGCCAGTACGCCATGGTCACACGAAGAACAACACTCAATAATGTCAAGTCAGAAGTCAGAATAGGCTCACCTTTCACTGCACCTTACAGATGACAGCGCACCCGTCGTTCCCTATGACCTGACCTTCCGCAGCACCAGACAAAAAAGTGGTAACAAGCACAAGCCACTACTCACTCACGATACTTGTAAAAAGAGGCGGGAATTGTATGCCAGATTACCGTTTCCACCACACAGCACACAGCAGCACAGCACACACACCGTAAATCTGGCACACAGACAGCACAGAAGTAACACTACGAAATCCCCTATCTCGAATTGTGTTTTCTAAAAACGTCAAGCGAGTAGTACACAATTGTGTGCTGAATATGGTAATCTAGCATGGTGGTGGTATTGGTAATCGTGTAATAAATTAATGTGGTAATCGTACTGGTGATCTGGTATCTGGTTCTGGTTCTGGTAATACATCTCCATCCGATTGTACGTCCACAACAACAGGTGCGACACAAGTGCAACACAACAACACGGCCACAGCTGCCGAACCCGGCATTTCACCTCGATTTCGAACGAACTATTCAGGAGTTAGCTTGTAAAAGGCCGGTCCGCACTCTTTATATCCTTTGCCACTCCCCGCCGTGAATATTTCATAATTGTTGCACGATAAATCGTGTTTATATATCCCTTATTTTACCACTATACGTATAGAAACAAGTTAGTAATAATTTATGAATAAACAGCCTCATTAAAATATACCATGAACACAAAGTATGAATACGAAAGAATACTTACGTTCCATCAACTGTAGTGTATTATAACTAGGTTTTTGATTTTAGTTAATTCATACATTATTTCAGAATGTTGTAAGTGGTAAGTACAGTAAATGGTCATAAACGTGATTTATCGTGCAATGATCATGAAAAATTCGGCCTTGGAATGGGTGGAGAGTTTTAGTGAGACCATAAAAGGCAGAAACGTCAAAACTTCGTTCAATGTATTTAGTATTAGTAAGTGCATACATATAAGTAGCAAGCTGATTTTATTTATTGACATTTCAGTCCATAGTGTCAGTTCAGTTCTTCGTTCTTCCTGTTCTGTCTCTGAAAGATAAAATGAAGTAACTGGACAAGAACGGAGTGAAGATGAGTGTACTAAAGAATTTCCAACAGTGTGAGCACCTCAAGGACTACATTAAAACTCTGCCGCAGTTTGTCCTACTAGAACTGTTCACGTCCCCGCCGGCCTGTCTAGCCATTTTCAGGTACATATCGTAAATGCGAATATAATAAGGTCGTTTAACACTCGATACACGAACGAGCCGTAATTTAAGACTTACGTTTATTTAAGTATAAATCTATTTAACTAAAATCCCAAAAAAGTGGAACCAGGCCTTCTGAGGACCGTCGACGATTTGGAGGTTGGAGTCGGGTTTAGTGGTCTTTCGTGATTTTTCAAGTACTTTGTTGCCTCACTCTGTTGTTGCCTCACTTTGTTGCCTCTTCGGTGTTGCCAGGTGTCTGCAACTGTTGTTGCCTCACTCCAAACATTGTTGCCTCACTCCAAACATTGTTGCCTCACTCCAAACATTGTTGCCTCAATCTGTTGTTGCCTCACCCCCTTCTGTTGTTGCCTACCCGACTCCAACCCGATTTGGACTCGATATCAAACTTGGATTTGGATATACTTATACTCTGACTTTAAAGTTGATGGTTGTAGGCGCAGACATGTGCGGGAGCAAAACGTTGCCCGTGGAAGGGCTCGGGTCCTTCGAACCGGGGCAGGATGGCAATATATTATCGAGTCAATTATACTTAGTGAAATTTTAGCAAGTACTTAGTCAATTTAACGCGCCAAAATAAATATGGGGTGAATTTTTTGTATTTATTGCGGTCCTACTAATCGTCACCCTCCCTTGAAACGTTGCCGGATGAGGGTGTGTTACTGCACTAGGAGGGTGAAGCACAAATTAGGGAGGGTGAGGCTTAATTAGGGTGGGTGAAGCAAAATTAGGGAGGGTGAGGCTAAATTAGGGAGGGTGAGACACATATTAGGGAGGGCGAGGCAGAAACTATGGAGGGTGAGGGGAAAATTAGAAGGGTGAGGCACATATTAGGGAGGGTGAGGCACAAATTACGGAGGGTGAAGCTAAATTACGGAGGGTGGTGCTAAATTACAGAGGGTGAGGCACATATTAAGGAGGGTGAGGCACAAATTAGGGAGGGTGAAGCTAAATTACGGAGGGGGATGCTAAATTACAGAGGGTGAGGCACAACCCTTACCCTTCCTAATTTAACCCTCACCCTCCTTAATTTAACCCTCACCCTCCAAATTTATCCATCACCCAACTAATTTCGCCATCACCGTTCCTATTTTGTATATTAGCCTCCCTAATTTAGCGCTCACCCTCCTAATTTAACCCTCACCCTCCAAATTTATCCATCACCAAACTAATTTCGCCATCACCGTTCTCATTTTGTATATTAACCTCCCTAATTTAGCCTCACCCTCCCTAATTTGTGCCTCACCCTCCCTAATTTAGACTCACCCTTCCTAATTTGTGGCTCACCCTCACTAATTTAGGCTCACCCTCCCTAATTTGTGCCTCACCCTCCTAATTTGTGTTCACCATTCCTAATTTGTGGCTCACCCTCCCTAATTTAGGCTCACCCTCCCTAATTTGTGCCTCACCCTCCTAATTTGTGTTCACCCTTCCTCAGTTGTGCCCCAACCTCCCTAATTTGTGCCTCCCCCCCCCCCTAATTTGCGCCTCACCCTCCTAATTTGTGCCTCACCCATCCTAAGTTGTGCCTCAACCTCACTAATTTAGGCTCACCCACCCTAATTTGTGCCGCACCCTCCCTCATTCAGCCTCACCTTCCATAATTTAGCTTCACCCTCTTTAATTTGTGCCTCACCCTCCTAATTTGTGTCTCAACTTCTCTAATCTAGCATCACCCTCCCTAATTTAGCCTCACCCTCCTAGTGCAGTAACCCACACCCTCACACACTCTCCTCCGGCAGCGTTGTTGCAAGGAAGGGTAAGGCGGGTGAGGAGGCGGAGGGTGAGGGAGGGTGACGATTAGTAGGACCGATTACAGCCCAGCCAGAGGTCTTTGGCGTTTGGGGTATCTTTACCTATTCCCCTTATTTCTCTTCTCTAATACAACCGCCTTTCCAATTTTATTTTCGGCTTATTTTAGTCCCGCCGTAGTATAGAACCTTAGTGAAAGGTGGGATACTACGGTATGTTTCATATCAACACCGTAGATATTCCTATTTTTCCCCGAAAAAATAACTAGGTAGACGCCAACTTACTTTGACCGTGAAATTAAAGAAAAAAAATCTAACTAATTTCCACCGAAGATTTTGCCCAAAACTAATTTGAATAATTAAGGTTAGGTCTAAACTCTAAACTGTTAGGCTGAAGTGATTGCACTCGGTCTTACCGAACGGAAAGAAGTCAAATATAGCCGAACTTTTCTTTCAAACAGAACTGAAGAAAAATTCGGCCAAAGTAAGTTTGGTTGAAATAGATAATTTTTCGGTGAATTTGGGATTTATCATTATTTGTAGTCTTACTTAAATGATAGCCTTTATTTTCCAACCTCCATAAAAATATTGAATTCTGTCTGTGAACACAATATACAGGATTTTCAAGTCCAAAGTCCAAATCGTAGACGTTCCTGACTTGAGCACGCGTGAGGAGAGCTATTTTGTTTTCTTAAATGTATAATTATTTTATTGTAGTGAAATTGAATTATTCGGCCCTTTTGATAACTGGTAGTAAGGAGGTTGCTTTAATTAGGTTAAATAGTGGTTGTTTCCTGTATGAGGCTAGTAACTATTATTTAACACATTACTCAAAGTTCACATGGGGGAAAAGAAAAGATGCCTTTCCAAAATGGAGTTGTCTGAAACATCTTTAAAAGGATGTCAAAGCCGTCGGCCGCAACCTTGACCCTCTACCAGTTAAATACCCGATTTACCCGGTGACAGAGTAGTGACCAGAAGAGGGTCAACGAGGTTGCCTTCGGCTTTGAAGTCCATTTAAGTATTACTCAGGAGGTTAAGATAAGTCTACCAAGTTTTAGCCAAATCTATGAGGGAGGCATATTTTCCCCGTGTTAATTTTTAGTGACCCGTAGAGGTTCAAGGAGTCGAGATACGGCTTCGAGGTCAATTCAAACATTTTTCAGGATGTCACGGTCTATAATTATACTAAGTTTAAGCCAAATCCAACTGAATGGCATTTCACCCTACATGCAGTCCCAAGTGCCATGCATGCTTTCTCTAGTATACAATCTACATACAATCAGCGTATGATTGTTAAAGCTGTACGCCGTGTCCCAGGTGACCGCTCCCGCTGCAATAAGGTCTATAAGAGTCCATTTTTTGCCTGTAGCCGGAATAGTAACGCAACGCTCAGGAGGGCCTTCTAATTATATACGAACGAATGCCGTACCATAGTCACGTGAATTTTAGGCAAAAAATTCTCATTCAGTTTCAGTTGGAGTTCGAGTTGTTTATTGTTGGAGCCTAAAATTGCTCTAACTAGTATTAAATGCATGTATTTATAGGTTTACGTCATGTTTGGGTATTATTTATTCAATCTGTTTAAAGACCCTAAATATCAAAAAGTATCCGCCCAACGTGGGGCTCGAACCCACGACCCCGAGATTAAGAGTCTCGTGCTCTACCGACTGAGCTAGCCGGGCTATTGAAGCTTTCGGCCTCTCCTGGATTTCCTGGTACCTGATACACAAACTGCCTCTGCTCTCCAGCTTATACGGCCCTATCCTACACATTACATAGCCGATTGCGTAACTTCCTTGGCCGTTTCTTTGGTCCAATGAATATGTATGAATGAATAGTAAGAAGCAACCACAGTTTTTCGCAGTAGTTGCACATTCACAACTTATATGTAAGTTTATAATTTGGATTCGTATTTGCATGATGAGATGAGTGACGCTTGATTCACAACGTTAACGTTATGGGTTTTTGTAGCTACTAACCAAGTAGGACGAAAGCTCTTTGATTTTTCGCCAACTTAACTGATTTCCTTGTTGTTGATTTAGGGAGCTGCCTGAACTGGCTCAGCATTACGTACAACGAATTCTTTACGTAGACCAAGCTGTACCCCAAGCCGTCGTAGCTACATGGGTGTCAAAACCCTTCTATGAGTAAATTCAATCAGTACTACTATTCACATTTCTTGCCTTAAAATTGTTCTTGCTTCTTGCTTTCTCAAAAGTATGCATATTATATTAATGGGTGTCTGGTTCTATAGGAAACACTCAGAAGCCGTTGAGGCACTAACATCTCTCCGTATATGGAATGACGCTCCAATGCCCGGTGGTTTGTCTGGATGGATTCTCAATCATTCATTTCGGCATAATCTTAAAGTGGGATTACTAGGAGGGTAAATACAATACATCAATCCATTTAACAAAGCGGAAATGACTTATTGTTCCCATCAATCCTTTACTAATTTCTCGGCCTGGTGTAGGGGTTCTGCTTGGACGAATAGTAGGAATCTGGATCCAGACAACAAGCCTAAAACAATAGCAGACCTAGATGCGTATACGCTGTCAAGATGGGAGGCTCTCCTTCGTTACTTGGCGGACACTGAGAAGGAGACACAGGCAGACAGCGTTTCTCGGGACACCATCCTAACGCTCACATACGCCGGCCTTATGTTAGTATTTAAAGTATCTTGTTATTCTATGTATTGGCGGTAGCGAGATAGAGTGAGCATTTTGTGTTTACTCTGTCAGGGAAACCGAGGATGACCGAATGCCTTGCATCACAAATCAGGGGTTCCAGTTTCTGCTCCTGGACACGGCCTCCCAAGTCTGGTACTTCATTGTCAAGTACCTGGAGACCGTGGAGTCTCGGGGCATGAAGATGTCAGAGTGCCTATCCTTCCTCTTCGCCCTCTCATTTGGGACACTTGGGCGGGACTACAGCACGGAAGGCTACTCGGAGCCAATGCAGAGCTTCATGCAGCATCTAAGAGAATTCGGACTAATTTATCAGCGAACGGTAAGGCAGAAGTCAACACAGCTCTGCTAAAGTGCTAAGGCGATTCTGGGCCCAAGCTGACTTTAATTTGATTCCAGAGGAAAGCTGGACGGTTCTATCCCACCAGACTAGCACTGAACTTGGTCACCGGGAAGAGACATATTGCCCTTGACACGGATAAGCATAAGACCGGGTTCCTTCTCGTTGAGACCAACTATCGGGTTTACGCCTATTCGGACTCAGGTACAATTATAAGGATTCGGAGTGAAGGACTTGAATCATTTAATCCTCTTTGATAAATCTAGATCTTCAGCTTGCTCTGGTCCGGATGTTCACAGACTACCTGTATCATCTGCCCAATTTGGTTGTGTCTGTCCTGAGCCGTGAGTCTGTGAACCAAGCCCTTCGGAGTGGGATCTCTGCTGAGCAGATCATAACGTTCTTAAAGATGCATGCCCATGAGGAGATGGTTCGATCGTAAGCTCAAAATTCGTTACTGTACTTTCCAGCCAGGTGTAAGCAAAGCTGCTTTAGTCATAGTATACACTCTGTTTTCCGCTACATAGATCCGGTAATCCTTCGAACCCCCTGCCGCCCTCCATTGTGGATCAGATCCGGCTCTGGGAAATGGAGAGAAATCGACTCACGTACACAAGTTCGGCCCTCTACAATCAGTTCCTGTCTCAGAACGACTACGAAATCGTTCGGAACTATGCTCGGAAGATCGGGGTCTTGGCGCATGCTTCTGATCAAAAACGAACCGTCGTCGTTTCAGAGTCTGGTCATGAAGATATCAAAAAGTTTTGGAAGAAATACTCGAGGGGGAGTGGAGGCTCGTAGCCAGGTTACTACACGTCCTTGTTTTTAATGCCCACAGCTCCATGTGTTCTTTTCTTGTCAATAAAATGACAATTTCACCAAATATTACAGAGCCCATAATTCCGTTTCCTTCCTTTTTTTTTAACTAAAGAATTTACATAGTACTATTCGGTATCCACAATGCATAACCCGCTATCTCCGTCTCCACCTGGTAACTTTGCTGCAATGAACTGGAGTGGCAGATCCTTTCACTCCACGTTGTACAGAAGGTCTCCGACTCCGACCTCCTCTTCCAGTCCTCTGATCTCGTGGTCCTGACGTCGGTGGAGGTTGTCAAATGTTTTTCCTTGTCGTAGACCAGATTGTCCTTAGCGTCTTGCAGAAGGACTCGGATACCAATCATGTTTCACTCCAGCATCCCTTTGTTTCGGATCAGGAAGTCATTTGTAGCCATGGCCTTGACCAATCTGTGTCCAGTTGCCTTGGCGTAGGCGTCCTTGAGAAATAGTTTATCTTTTAGAAGGCCCAAAATGGGATCCTCCATAACGATACGCTTAGGCTTTTTCTTGAAAACACGTCCAAGGAAGCCGCTGTCAGCCTTCGCGAAAACGGAAACTTTCCGCTAACTTTCCAGGAAGAGCTTGAAAGTGCTTCATGCACTTCCGGACGGCTCCGTTGATGTGGGCTTGCTTCCTAGGTTCGACTCAAGCTATCTAAGCTTTTCGTTACTTGCGTAGAATAATTCAGGCTGTCTTTCAGCCGTTGACCGAAGTTAGAGAACTCTCCCAGAAAGACATCACAAAATGTCAGGAGAGCGTGTACAATCCCGGTCTTCACAACCGGCTCTAACTTCGGGAGTTAAGATCAGGCTGAAAGTACTTAAATTCTGTTGGAAATAATTGTAAACTAATGTCGAAGCCTTTTTTTTTTAATCCGAGGCCTCAGCGATAAGAACAAATAATCAGGTACAAGAAGAAGGCCTCCGAATCGCTATTAATTTGAATTTGCCATTTTGGGCCGAGTTAGGTTAGGTATTTTGGAATAGTAGCAACCGAAGCATCGGATCTTGTTCCAGGCCTGGACACAACAGTCTACAACTTGCGAAGTGAATTCCTGGATTCGCATTCAAATCTCAGTAGAACCAAAAAGAATGACTCATTGTAACGGGCGTAGACAAGTAGCGGAGTGCGACAATGATCTATTCAATATATAATTTGGACCGACTTTGTACTGTCCCAATACCAAGATAATACCAATCGTCATCAATTGTCCTACTCCTCTTCACTCCACTCAACTGTTGACGTCATATATATGTGGATCGTCCCTGAAACAGCTTGTAGTAGCGTAGTAGCTATGGTTCTTTATTTATGCGAGTCGGGCAGACGGACAGACAGAGAAACAGAAAAGTGAAAGGCATAAAGCAGCTCCGCTACTTAATAATAAATACGAGTACGCGGAAGGGATACGACTTAAAATCTACTGCGTACCAATTTTTACACTTTCGACGTAACAACGTTGGAGAATTTATTTAACCCAGTAAAAGGTTACGTTCAGCTGAATGCAGTATAAATACGAAGTTATCCGGCTAACCAAGATGGGTTAGGATAGCATGACTATGAAAGCTACTACGTGTTATGCGATGGTGATGGTTATACGGTGGCATGTTTTAGACTAACCATGCAGAGACAAAGAGCTTAACGTTAGTCGTCGGGTAAACTTAATTATTTCTTCCTCGTGAAAATAATTAAATCGAGTACATACTGTTAGTGGATTTAAACGTTAGTTTACGTCTACGTTTACTGGCAACTGAAATCTGTGCTCAAGGTAAACGCGTTGGAACTGGACCACGGCTGTTTATTGTTGGACAAAACGTCAACGTTGAAAGTAAGCAGAAAAGTTTAGAATAAGTTAAAGTAAACAGCTATTTATTCTTATTAGCATTTTTGTTCACTGCGTGATTCTGTATAGGTTACTGAAATGTGTGAGGTGTTCATTGACCCTGTCTCTATGCTTTGCTCCTTGTGCTAAAAGTACAAGTAGAAAACGATTTCCTTTTTTATCGTTTTAAGTTTTAATGATTTATTTAATGTTATGTTTGGAAGTTTGGAGATACTTATTAGAGATTCCTAAATATTACCTATATGCATATATACTATGTATACTTACTACACGTTGTTGTACGGAGAGGCTGAACTATGTACATATTACTAAAATAATAATTCCTTTGTTGATTGTTGATGTTGACAGAACATTTATGAGAAAAGGCCCAGGGCTGTGCGCTTTGAGGCATCGTTGATCGTATGAATTGATCAGATACTACTTGTAAAGCAGAAGAAGCGGAAAAGAAAAAGAAAGCAAAGGTTAGGTTAGAGCTAAACGCTAAACATTTACATAGATCTTAAAGACCGGACATCAGACCATTCAGTGTGCAAATCATGGCTTGAGTCACCTTTCTTAGGATGTCAATCAAATATGCTGATGGTGGTATGCATAGTAGTACTAATCTCTTCTCTTCTTATAGGAAATCGCGGTCTGAAGGGTTGGCGTCGACATTTGACAGGATGCATCCAATATCCACATCCGTTGTCATCTGGTCACTCTTCGCCTTTTCCGCTGTATCCTTACACGTCGAAATAGCAAGTGGAGCTGCGGTGGGTGGGGATGGAACGTCCCCTCGCGACCTGAAACAGTGCGAGTTCCCACCCGAAGAACTGATTTCCAAAGCATCCTTCACTGAGTCCTGTTGGGGGCGTGAACGGGACCCACAGTTTTCTTATATTTGCAATACTACAAAGAGTTTAATTGATGAGCTTTGCTCTGGGAAAAGTCAAGAAATTGTAAAGGCGGGGAACCTTTCTTACGCCGGAGAGAAGGGAACTAAGGGAATGACTGTTGGCAAATTCTGCGATGAACTCCGGGCAATGAAGGACTTTGGCACATTCATTTCAGGCGAGAATGCGAGAGGGTTCTATAAGAACTTCTTATCGAGAGATAGTCCTCGAAATTGCACGAGTCTGTGCCGGGATGGTACAGCTGAGAAGATTAACCCAATGTGTTCCCTCCTGAAGGCAAGTGTTAGTCTGCTGCGCAAAATTCGACCGCCTACTGAAAAACCGAAGACTCCGGATACGGACATTGGTCCTATAACGAAAACAGAGCCAGCGAAGGTGGTCGAGGAGAAGAACTTTGAGGTGGAGATGAAGAAGGGTCCAGCAGGAGCAAACGTCGACCCGCAAGCACCGGATGAGCCCAAAGCTAAAACTGGATCCGAAAAGTCGGGAACAAATGATGGCCAGGGACCAGAAACGGATCAAACAAACCCTGCTGCTGAGAGTCCAGCTGCTATCGGTGAAATACCGCTAGATAGCTCCGAAGTAGATTCGCCTCCAGCAGTTGAGTCAAAGAACGCTGATTCCGAAGTCGATGTGAATCCAAAGCTTCCGACAGATGGGAAGGAGTTGAATGGGAAGGTCAAGAAAAGTGAGGGCCTGTCTCCGCCGCCCAAAGTGAGTGAGGCTCCTCCGGCTTCCGGCAAGGAGAGTGAACCGAAGAAAAAGGAAGTCAGTGATAGCCAGGGTGGGACTGCTGATGTTGAACAACTACCCTCTCCAAAGGAAGAGGTTCTTTCTAGTTCAAGCCCGAAGCCGAATCCTAAACCTGTTGAGCCTAAGCTTGTTGAGGACGGAAAGGCGGGTGAGGATCGTAATGCTGGAGTGAAGGAGACCGGAGACAAGATAGAGAAGAACGTGCCCCTGCCAGGCCGACCAGACAATCTGGGCAATAAGCAGGGAGGGCTTGGATTCGATGAAGAATCTGCGGAAATCCCGTTCCAAGCTCAGGACCAGGATCTGGATGTTGGGAAGTCTGCGGACTACACTGACCCATCTGACGACGCTCTAAACAAGGAGCCAGCTGCCAAGGTGCCGGCTCAACGGGTGCAGAAAACCAAGAATCGACTAAGCGGAATAAGCGGATCCAATTCGAGGGAAGTCTACTATAACGATCCTGTGCCTGAGGGTTCGGGCTACTTTAACTACTTTGCCACTCTGCTCGGGGTCCTTGGTCTGGGATTCCTTCTATTCCTTAACAAAAAACGAGTAAGTCCAGCTCCAGCAGTCTACTAGTTCTTCTACGTATTTCCGGGTATTTAATTAAATTCTTCCTCCGCAGGTCATTGCACTGGTCGTCGAAGGTCGAAAGCCACGGGGTGGACGCGGGAGGAGCCGTAGCGTGTCCAGCAGAAATGGTGCCTCAACTTCATACAGAAAATTGGAGAACAACTTCGAATGAGTCAGCTGGATTTTGTCACGATTTCACAGGATCAGCCATATTACACAATTTAAGGTAATTTAAATTTGGATTGAATGTTGGTATACATGAGGAGGTGAAAGAATAAAACTGAGCGTCCGTCGTATTTTCCAAATTTACCAAACGATAGCCATTGTATTGTATTGTTGCTCTGCTGGCCTGAGCTGTTGATACGCGCGATGCGATGTTGAACGATATCCGATATCTTAAGCCCCCCTTCGCTCTCTTTTGAGTGAATGGTGTAAATTATTTATGCATTTTCGGGAATTATTAAATTAATTATAAGCTACTTACCAAACTTTTTATATCCCAGTGTCCTAATTAAAGTTAAAGTACGTATACTCTCGAACTTGCCGTACCAAATATTATGTAGTTTTAATATTTTATAGAATCAAGTCCGTAGTGAGTCGTATTTAGTGAGTTATTGGTCGGTGCTGTGCGGCGGATGTTATAAATTCCTCGATTATTATGTGGAGAAGCCGCCTAACTTAATTAGTATAAGAATATATGACGTAATTATTACTTTAGGTATTTAGGATTGTGCTTACCACATCTTTTTATCACATATTTGAAAATAATAAAATGTGAGAGTCAGTAGTAGAGATTTGGGACATTCTAGCCTTTTTGTTTCCCAGTCTTGTGCTCACTTTTAATCATTCAGGTTACACATGGCGGCTACAAGTTTAAAATATAGGTGGACGCCAAAAATTATTAAGCACACCGTAGAAGGAGCTTATCCACAAAGTATATGGAAATGGAGCAGACAGGAGACTTTGGTAGGAGACAAAAGAATGTGTCAGATAAAATGAGAGAGAGAGAGAACCCTAACCAGCCCACAGAGATCCCCTTAATTTAGAAACGAGAGCCTAACTATCGTTCTTCCTAGTCTTAGCAGTGCTTACTATGATACATGACTAGGTGATCCTCTGTACTTCTGATTCTGGTACAGCTTGTGGCAGGATAGGTCCTCCCAGAGTCCAGTTCTAAAGAAGGTTGGGATAACATAGGCTCTGTTTTCCCTTGCCGTTGACAGAGTTGAGATCATGGAATTGGGGGTTCTTGAAATACTTGTCACAGATTCAGACGGAGCAGGAACTTACTTTACCACGAACCAAAGGGTCGTCCGCTCTGGACCTTCTCCACACAAATGGTAATACAATGATATATCACGGGTTAGCTTCTCTTCACCAACTGAAAGGGGGATCCGATTAGGGAATTGTACAGTAGCAGGAGTCCAGCGTCTTGAGTCGAATCCATTCCAAGTACTTGGTTATCCTGAGAACCAAGTCAGGTCAATAAGCCGTTCCGATATGGACCGAGTGTAGTATGAATTATGACCTTACCTGGTGTAGATCCCAGGGTAGCCCGGCCTCGCGCATCCTTGACCCCAAGACACAATCCCAATGATGTACTTGGTGTCCTTGCTGTCATTTGGCTCCCAGTTCAATGGTCCTCCTGAGTCCCCTTCAATTTAAACGTTAGAAGTTGTTGAAATATTCGGTCCAGTTTCCAATTGTACCAAATAGAAGTGCTTTTTTTTACCTTGACACGCATCAAGCTTCCCAACCTCGTAGCCCGCACACATCATTTTCTCTGTAAGAGTCAGGAACGTATTTAGGAACATTAGGAACATATCTAGGAATCCAAATAATTATAATTGAGTCATACCTGTGATTTCTCTGGTCGTGTACTTGGTCTTGGTGCACTCCTGCAAGAATGCAATAGACTGGAGTTAGGGTTTGGGCTTGGCATTAGATTCTCTTGATGACCTTACCTCATTGGTCATGATTGGGACCTGAACTTCTCGGAGAATGTGTGATGGCTTCCCTTTCTCCTCAGTTCGTCCCCAGCCTGCCACCATCGCCACTTCCCCGTCAAACTCCTCGTCCTCTACAAGTCAGAGAGAGCGACAGCGTTAGTTTGACCTCTGACCTGAAAGAAAGACATTCTGGATGCGTACTTACCATAGTCAATTGGGAGACAGGCAGGGGAAATGTAGCGATTGAACTTGATGGGCTTATCCATCTTTAGGATGGCAATGTCATTATTGAACGTGGCCCTCTGGAAGTCAGGATGTCTCTCGAAGGAGGCAATTTTCCTATACTGCGTCTGGGACTCATCCGTCTCGTTCCGGTCATGCTCTCCAAAGACGAGCGTGATCTGGTCCTTTGGAACCCTGGAAATCAATGCATTAGACAGGATGGGACTTTATGGGATATATTATAAACTGGGCTTCGACAAACTTACCCGTGGACACAGTGGGCGGCTGTGAGGACCTGGAACCAATTATATTTTAGTTAGAAATAATTTAGATACGAATGATAGTTTGAATGCTCTTACGTATCGATTACTGATGAGGGTCCCTCCGCAGTAAAACTTGTGTCGGTACTGGAGGGCAGCGAGCCAGGGGTAGGAATTGACCGGAGCAATTGAGCCTCCAACGATCCGCTCCTCACGGTGGCTCACTCCGCAAGCTACCAAGACACTCAATCATTAGACTCTGCAGTTTGACATTTATACCTTTCCTAGAGCTCTTGAAAACTGGTCTATTCGGTACAGTGTTGTTGAAAGATTGTTGGAAATAAGAATGTGGAGCGCGGCGCGGGTATAGAATATAGACTGACCGCGCAACGCTGTGGCTGACAGAATAGAGAAGGAGGAAGTGATTGTACTTACTGCAGGCATTGCACTGATCATCCGAAGGCCTTCTGAGCAAGTCAGCCAGCCCGCTGAACTGTAAAGTGAATAGATGATCGAATTGTTTGGAAGACCTCGGAGCCTCTCCGCCTACTCCCTAAAGGTCAATCAATAACGAAAAACCGTCCATATTTACAACACATCCACGCTCCAATCACACAGGCTTATCAAAAGGAACCAGCATAATTAGTCTCAAAGCGCTAACGCTATACAGCATTACTTGGGTTTAGGCTCAAGCCACTACGTAGAGATAGCTACATATACGCCTGCATCAGTCCATTTGCGCAGGTTGAGGTTGACGCGGCCTCATAATAGAGCACAGCAGGAGCTTCACACAATCCTCACGCAAGTTTAATTTAAGTTATTTAGAAACTAGAAGACGGATACTGAGCTATTTAGATGAGTAAAAATAACAAATACAAAAGTATACCTCTGCTTAAAAATAATGCTCGGCGCTGAACAAGCAGTATTTGTACGTATTCCTTAAAAACTTAGTTCAGCCGAATACCGAAAAATAAAAAAAATGATAGATGTAGGTAGGTTTAAACCAGACGGAAGCATTTGTGTCCAGCTCAATTTCAGTCAATTTCACCCACTTATTACTGCTCTAACAAAACAAGAATAATGCTCAAACTGCTGTAAGATTTAGTATGAGGACGCCAACATAGCTAAAGATTTAGAAGGGTCAAGAGGATGAATGTTCTTTGGGCTCCAAGGTGCAAGTGTGTGAATCTGCATATTAATAATGTAAATTAAGGATTGGACGAGTAGAAGTAGAAGGTGGAAGTTAGCTGCTGACAGAAGAAGTGAGGCTTCATTTATATGCCTGTTAATTATTAGTGAAGAATTTGAGTCAGAAAGGTGTGTCTTACATGCTAGAGATCCCTACTCTCTTATTCACTAGTGTCCAAAAGAGTCAGGGAGTAAGTACAACATAAATTAAGCCTTCGGAAATCAGTTGGTCCAAGTTGGTCAACTGGAATTCGGTTCATAATGACAAGGGACAGTGCACAAAGTCTATGGAAAAATACCGTCAGTGATATTGGGTCCGAAATATTCCCACAGGACTAGGGATGTATAGGAGATACTCTATACCAAGTTTCAGGTCAATCGTATGACCAATCTTGGAGATACAGGGGGTCAATATGTATGAGTCACGTATGCCCAGGCACCTGGCACATCATTGGAAATCTTGTTTTATGTGGATTCCAGAAATAAATATATAACACTTGACACATTTGAGTATAAGACTGTGACCTCCGGAGTGCAGTAACTTCGTAACTAAAATGCACATGACCTCCAAAGGTCACACTTTTGTTCAAAGAGTCAAGTGTTATATATCCTCGGAATCCACACTAAATTAGGTTTCCACGGATTTGCCATTTGTCCAGCAGGTTTGACCGAATGACCAGTTGACCCTTGACCCCTTGTATCTCGAATATGGGTCATGCGATTGACCTGAAACTTGGTACATGTCACGAGTAAGGGGTAAAAGTTTGAAAGCGGTAGCATGGGGGCAATTTTGCAATTGCCTTATTCCATCAGTAACTGGAGCTATGTTAAAGCAAGTGTTCCATAACTTTACGAAGAATTATCTGTACGGCTTTTTTAGCTCGCTTAGCCTACTGCTGTATGAATGCAGAAAGCCAAAGTCAGAGTTGGGGGAAATAATGACTAAATATTTTGATATAAATAGGCGTTCTTTTGGCTTTCCGTACCTTATTGTCCCTGAGCACATCCCTCAGGTGCCTTGAGAACTCTATTGATTCCCCTGATTCCGAGACCCGTGGGATCTGTGGGACACCGAACATTTTGAGTGCCCGGTCCTGGGCGGCTGTCCTGGGCGCAGAGAGAGCCGGGCCGGCCAGTAGAAGGACCAGGAGAACTAGGCGGGTATCCATGAGTCAGGTCTCGGCTCTCCGGGTCATGGGTCACTGGGCTCACTGAGGCTGGGTTCTGTTGAGTCGGAGGGGTCTCCCTGTTCCTTCTAAATGCTTGGGCAGGTAGAGTCAAACCTGAACCATACCTGTCCTCACTGACGCCCAAGTCTCTATTGAAGGATCCTTCCTTCTTGGCCAGGGCTCAAGAAAGCACAGATACACAAAGATCCCCTCCTATTCCTATCCCTCTACAACTACAACAATAATAAAAGAGTGAAAATCTTAATAATCTCGTCCTCAAGAAGTACTTCCACTTTCTAACGCTCTATGTTGAGGAACCCTCCCTGGCTTGGCTTCAGGACAAACAAGAATTATGTAGTAAAGTCAAGATCTGAGGCAGAGCTGGGATCTGAACCAAGCCTCTCGTCAAACTGTCGCAGTTCTGCATCAACATGCTCAATATTTATAATACCGAGTGACTAGTGAAGTGACAAATGCCGAGTAATCTGGCCAAGGCTGCTCCCTACTAATTATGGATGACTAAAAATGCAAATGTCTTGGAACTTAGATGCATTTTTTCGGCTTCAAAAATATCTGTCGTTGAGCTTAACCCTTCCCTTGAATTATTTCCAACAAGGTTAATATGTAGTTAATAGTGAACCAACTCCGAAATTTCCTGCACGTCATTTGCACCAAATACTACAAACGTTTCAAGGGCTATCTCAAGGGGGAATTAAATCTGGGCTGTAACACTGTAAGGCCTCTAAAGTGTTCCCCGAACCACCTACCTGTACTACGCTCTGTGCTCTGTGACATTAAGGTAGCAGAGGTGTTACAAAATAACATGGATGCTCCCAACAAATGTCGAATAACAATAAATGACGTAAAGAGAGATTCTGGTTTGTGGCAACAGGCAGGCCTCCTTCCCTAGCCATCATAAATCCCCCAACCTTTTGTCATGCTTTAGACTGAAAATGTCCCTTTTCCACGAATGGGATCTGGATCAGGATCTATAATTCCAGGTAAATCCAGCCAAGAAGGGCTCCTGACCCAGTCAGTGGACTATGGGCTAGGCCAGGGCTCTCCTAGGCTAAATTGGGTCAGAGTTGGATTCATTCCTTCGGTCCCAGTCACCGACAGAGCAGGGCGGTCTTGATTTATGGCTCACTATCCCATTTCCAATCCCTTTGCCAGTATTTACTATTATTACGTGAGCTGGGAAGGGACTCTACCAGATTTTTTAGCCTTTCAGGTAATCTCAGATTCTTCTGACAGAGTTCAAGGATTCTGGGTAACGGTAAAATCCAGGTAAAAATGAGTGATTGGGTTACGGACTCCCTACCTGTTGTGGAAAAGTGAGAGGAAGACATGATTTAGAAACTGGGAATAGAGGAGGATACAACAATAGGGCACATACACATACCTGAGCATACCTTATGATTGATGGCGTTAATTGTAATAGGCATAACCTTTTCCTGTTCTTGTTGTTTGTTGTACACAGTATGATGTGATAAGATGATTACAGGATTGTTACGTATTGTTCTTTACATAAACTACGCAACTTCCATAATGCCCATTAGTCAAAGTGTCCCAACTCACTTTCTCTATTCATAGGCATTCCTACCTAATGCTCCTTCCTTCCTTCCTCCTCCGGCTTATGAATTGTGGATCTCGTCCTCCTCAAAGACCAAGACAATGGACTTGAAAAGGAAAGGGTTAAATAAGATCTGGCCCTTATAACAATAACTCCTATATAGGGTCCCAGGCCCAGGTCACAAAAACAGCACTTCTCAACATCTCAACCTTTCGTTTTCCTGTGTGTATGTATGTTCGTCCTGGATGTGGAATAATTGTATTATCAGTTCAAATGGAGCCATTAAAGTCTCTGGTTCCCTTGCGGTGAGTCTACAACTATTTTATAATCTTCCGATCAAATCCACAATATGCAATGTGAAAGTGTTTCGGCTGCGGCCGTGATCGTGATCGACATAAGATCCACTGCAATTATGATCTGATTAGGGTTCATTATTTATTGGAAACGCTCTCAAATGTTTACCAACCAATAATTAAGAAAGCCCAGGTTGTAATTCTTCTAACAGGACTGGTTACTCTGAGCCTCATATTATTACTGTCTCAATACTCACTAATTTATTTGTCTAAGTAATCGCATAATTATTCCAAGGGTCCTAGTGCAGTAGTGTAGTACCTAGTAGTAGTCAGCCAGCCCGTGTTATAAAGGCGATTTCCCTTTTCATAAGACCTACTTCTTTTCTCACGGCACTTTTCCTTCAACAATTGACAGGCAGGAGCAATGGGAGCCTGTTGAAAGAGTTCTCTCAGTCATATCCGTGTCCTCAGTCCTGCTCAGATGCACTATGCACTCAAGAAAGACCCATTCTGTCAACTGAATGTGTCTCTACTTAGACATGCTCAACAGTGAGTCCCGGCTGGCAGAAAGTCTGCATTTTAAAAATCCTTGCATGATGTTAGTCTATTAGGAGCAGGAATGCATTTCTTGGAATAGTGTGGGGCTCAAGTAACAATCAAGGGAGGGTGGAACCCAATTGGGTAACAATTGAGAGTATGAAAATGCAGAATGGGCCTACTAGCTGGTTCTGAGAAGGTGAGACGTATGCATAAAGTGATTGAGCACCTGTGCCACGTGCGAGTACTTTACGCAAATTGATCCTAGCTAATTACAACGGAAAGGGGGAGTGAGGGAAGGCTATACAATTATACAATTGAAAGCGAGAGTTCCAGCTGACCTCAATTCAACCCTCTTGTGAGTCAACCAAGAATTCAGTTCAAGACCGAATACTAAATGCCGAGTTTATGACACATGCGACTTCAGCATGTATTTCAGTACTCCATCAGCTCTTTAGTACGCAGAAATGAACTAAGCTGAATTTTGATGAGGATGAGACCAGGCCAGAGGCAAATGTAAAGTACAGTTGACCTTACAAGTGTTAGTACCACCGATAGAGATTACCGACCGTTAGCAAAGTCATGCAGATGATGGATGACAAATGACAACTTTCGGGAATCCCACCAACGATAGACTTAGGACTGAACATGCTTTGAGTCTATTGGAAATTCAGAAAAAAAATAACAAAACGTAGGAATGGGGCTAAGTACAGAGTTATGAGTTCGAATTGGGATCCTCCTGCTTCATTTTTTCCATCGAATGATTACGAGTCACGGCAAAGGTCTTGAGGTTCATGTTGGTGAGCGTGTCCATACATTTTTCTAACGCTTCCGGCTCAATCTTCCCTTCCATAGTGAAGAGGCAGATTTGTTCTCGGGAAGGAAGGTAGCCCATCGTGATCACGCCGCCCCCTTGCTCATTCTGAAGGCTGTCCGTTAAGTCAAGGGCCTGGAGCTCAGTTCGGGAAGGGTCCAGATACATTGCGCTTCCGTCGAATAACTATTACGTATTACGAAAGTAAATGTTTCCATGAGGATTTACAATGTTACCGCTCGCTTCTATTGTAAATCTAAATTGACTGCACTAAAATATTACCAGAGTCCCGCCAACAGGAGTGTCATAGACCGGAATCCCTGCATCAATTAACGCTAGACCTGCAGCTGTTACGCAAGCAGCCATAGTCGACCCATTGTCCTCCAGTATCGTCAAGAATATTTCCAAAAGGCACTTCGGGAACTTTTCCTGCAAAAAAAAAACAGTAGGTATTGAGTACCAAAGTAGACTAACTGCTAAGAAATTAGCTGATCTTACGAGAAGAATAACAGCTTCCAAGGCCTCTTTCAATAGAACAGTGTCTTTCTCAGGGATTTTTACTCCAATTGATTGAATATCAACTGACAAATGGCCCGTATTACTGTCCGAAAAATATAAAGTTTAGTAGAAGCATGTAACATTATTGAGCATATTACAGTATATTGTGTAGGTCATTATTGATTAGCAAGTACCTGAAATCAATTTTCTTTGAGAGGTCCTTTGGTCCATTCACAACACAGATTACTTTGGTAGTACCCATTTCAACGTATGAGGAACCACGGGCTCCACCTCTCACTCCCGTCTGAACATCTATACAAGGGACCGAAAGAAAGGGAACAATGTCAATACAAAATATTACTCTGCTAATATTTCACAAAGAGATATAGTGGAGAAGTACTATTAACTACTTGCATTTACATGTACGTACATAGAGACCTAATTTCACTTGGGGATCGTCCGTCCTGCCTCTTCCCGGTAGTCGGGTCAATGAGAGGTAACTTCGGAATAATGGCGTCGGACTTTGTCATTCCTTTTAACAATTCTAGCTCGTCTTCCGTGCCTGTCTCCATCGTCGTTGACTTGCTGTTCATGACGGTTATCCAGTCTCACTAGAAAATGTTCTCTGAAGAAAACGAAGCCAATATAATCAATCACGAAAACAATGCGTTAGCGGGAGGCGGGAACTGCAGAGGAGTTGCAGAAGAGCGAGCTTAGGAATTCAAAATAATTAATTTACCTGACAAATGAACGCCGGTCAGCCTGGGATAGGTTTGGAAACCGATGACTAAATGTTATGCTAAATCAACTCATGGGGAGCACCAAATCACACTTTTATAACCTATCACTATAATGACGAAGTTAAAAGCGAAAGTAATTAGAACCGCGACCGCGTGTAAGAAAAAATTGACACCGAAAATATTTGTATTTTTCCGCAATTGGGAGGATAGGCGCTGGCTTTGAAAATGTCAATAGTCAAGTACTGGTAATGTATAATACGACTAAAAGATACCACCCAGTAATAATTGACTTCTGAAATTCCTCCAGTATTGATCATTTTAATTGTATAAAATACTGACCTTTAAGTACATTATCAAGTAATATTTGTGTGGCCAATAAGGAATAGTGATTAGCGCTATTTGAAACACATTTTTACATCTTTACTGATGTTGGGCTATATGGCTGGATAGGAATTTTGACGTGGGGGGCTGTAGATTTGAGTGAGACCTGTAATGGGTAAAGTTGTGTAGTTATTGGTTTAATTTAATATTATTGGTTAAATAAATGTTTGGCGTTTTTAATTAATTTTAAGTTCCTAAGCGAAGACTAGGTTTAACTTCTTACTTCAGAACTTAAATACTGCTTATGTAACGGATCCCGACAGCAATGCAATAAGTGTGCTATCTTAGTGCTGACCTGCAGCGAAGCTCTTTTGTCTTTTAAGTTCAACGTTCGCAGTTCGCTTCGCATTATTTCTTTGTACTTACTAAGCCACAATCCTTCTACAGTACAATCGTACAGGTATTATTTATGCTTCTAACGCTGTCGACTCTGTTTATCTCAATGTTTGAAGATTGAATATTGACATTGATGTGTCGGAGCCAGCTTTACAATATAATACATCTTACAATATAATACATCAAATTGTATTGTGGTGTTCTTTAATCAGTTTCAGAATGAAGACATTGGCAGAATTGAAGAGAACTGTCCTTCACGCTGGACCCATCAGTACTATAAGTAAGTCATAAGATGAGCTGGCCATAATTCATTTTATTTAGGACTAGGAGGGCAAGGCGAAGGCACAAGGGCAGACTCGTTCGGTTCTACTTCTCTTAACGTTAATCATTAACAACGATCTTGTCCGTCCTTTTCAGTTCTAATCTCAACTATTACGTTGTCCGTGATATACTGCTCTTTAATGTGGTGGCCACCGCACAGGAGCATCGGCGGTCTTATCTCCCTCGCTTTCTTCACTCTCTTCAGCGGTCTAACAATGTACCATTTCTTTGCTGCCATTTGGGAGGGGCCCGGATTCATTTCTCTAAATTGGAAGCCGGTAAGCTACGAATAGTACGAGCATAATTAGGACAAGTGTGTGATTAGTGTGGAGTTTGACTCTTTATAACAACGTAGGCGGATGAGTCAGCCTGTTCCAAACTCCAGTATTGCACTCATTGCAAGGGCTACAAGGCTCCGCGTGCACATCACTGCAGAAGGTGCAACCGATGCGTCCTGAAGCTAGATCATCACTGTAAGTCATCTACAGTTTTTCATGATTTCTGAAAAAGTTGTATTCGATTTGTATTCCGACCAATCTGTTGGCAGGTCCTTGGATAAACGAGTGCGTTGGGCATCGGAATCATGCTCATTTTATTTGGTTCCTTCTCTCTGCTACGATTGGATGTAGCTACGCCTCCTTTGTTTTAACATCTTCCGTCTATCACGCTGTTTATCTTGTAAGCTTCAAAACCCCAATCTACTTCCTTGATAAATAGTAAGCTTAATGCTACTTGTTCTAGATAATGTTTGCTATTGTTTTCCTACAGAATTATTACATGCACTTCCGAATGAAGGACGTCCCAGTGGTTCATTTAGAACTTTACGGATTCTTGTGGTGTGTATTTAGCCTGGGATGTGCGTTTGGGGTGGCAATGGGGGTTGGGACCCTCTTTTACTACCAGGTAACTTACATACTTCGAGAAGGTTTTACTTTAAACGATAGATGATATATAAAATACTTACCTATTTCAATTCAGGCTAGAGTAGTGCATTGGAATCAAACCAGTGTTGAGGACTGGATCCTGGAAAAGGCTGAGTATCGGCGGAAGATTGACCCCTCCCTCCCTCCATTTGTAAATCCGTACAATTTGGGCTGGAAGCGGAACTGGGGACTCGTCTTAAACATGTACTGCGAGCCAGCTGGGGACGGAATCAACTGGCCTGTCATCCCTGGCTGTGATCAATATACACTTACCGTAAGAACCGGAAATGTCTAGCCAAATTAGTCTTCAACGAGTCCATACAGTCATTACATTTCTTTTTTAAAAAAAATTATTTCTGAACAGGAAGAGCAGTTGAACCAGAAGCAGGACAAGCGGAATAGGTCACGGGAATGCACAGTTATAGAAGACTACTCTGGCTCCTGGTTTCCAGTTAGTAAGGGAGTCGGAACTTTTTTCCATCCGCCCTGCAATGACGAGTCAAGGATTCCCCTTGAACCAGGGCAAAGAATAATAGTTTCACGGTGGAAAAAGTGAGATTGAACTATTTTGTCCATTCATTCCTATGCTTACTGAAGCCTGCAACCATTTTCGATTTCAGATACTGGCTCTACGGGGAACTTATTAACGACAGGAGCATGAATGGATCTGGTGACGGGATTGGAGAGGTCAAGGGCTGGTTCCCCCGCCGTTGTGCTGCTTATAGCAATAACATTCACCGGCCTGACTGTGCTAATGACGTTGAGGAGGACGTGCCTGCCTCAACCTTGTCCGAGTCCGGTGACACTCCTGTCAATGCGAAGAAGGATAACTGACCCTTTACTACTCGGACCCAGCAGCCTCCCACTACTTAATGGCAATAATACCGGTGCGGTGGTACTTACATATTACTAATTATTAATGATCTAGTCCTCGCCTTGATCCTATTGTCAGGATCATAGTCTTCAATCTTCTAATTGTGAGTCAACTAGGAATTAGGACTTTCTTCCACGTCTTAATTAGTACACGCAATTAATGCATTCCATTATGCATTATGATTTACGATTATGATTCAGGATATTAAACTCTCGCTTGCTACGCCCTCTCAATTCTCAGGCCTGATAATTTGAGGAGCTTCTGTTAGGTCCTCGATTCGGATATACTATATCTACATGGTCCAAGGCTTCCAGTAATCTGTTTGCACAGTAGCCGGGAAAGTTATCAAAAATTCGATATTTTTTCTCCTGGGCTGGCTGTTATTATTCATAATCTAAATTGCGGTCCTGCCAGGAGCACCCGTCATGCCTCCCGCTTAATTTCATGAGACAAAAGACCATCTGGCTAGTCTCAGGTCTATTTTCCAAGTTTTCTCTCCAGAGGCAGAGTGCCTACTGTATCAGGACGGGCAGAGGCTCCTACATGGCCCGGGATTCTGTCCATCGCCACACTCCGTTTACTCCTATCCTGACTCGAGGTATAAATTGAGCAATCATCCTAATTACCACGCTCTGAAATGCCTGGGTCGCTCCGCCTACCTAAGTGCCTTCTCTGTGAACATAGCTCAATACGTCACAAAAATAACATTCTAAATGTCAACTTCTCTCCCTTCATATAATTCCCGGCATAGTGTTTAGGCAACCATTTTTCCAGCGCTTTCTAAAAGAGCCCTAATTTTCTAGATGTTTATTTTAGTCAGGGGCGTTAAGACGTAAGACTAGATAAATGTCATGCATTCGAGCCTGATACTGACACTCTCTCATCACACTCGTAAATGAACTCATTCGAAAATAGAATAGAACTTTTTCTTTTTTTAAAAAAAAGAAGCGTTCGCGAAAACTTGCTACTTCTGTGTTCCAGGGACTCCTACTACTTGATCTTTTAATGGCTCTGAAGTGTAAACATGGCAGATGCTCATCAATCCTCTCGAGTTACACGCCGACTGTCTCTAGAGTAAATACAAATATAGTAAACTGTATTTTATAGCTAAGAAATATAAAGATTGAAGTGCTGTGAAGAGAAACGGACAGTTGGGTCCAGGTTTCGGTCTTATTGATTCACGAAGGACTAAGATTCCAATTACATTACGTGCTACATACTACTCGATGTCGGGTTTCTATTTACGGTGCACTTGGATTCGTTAGTTGGTTATTTAGGGTGGAATAATTGTAGCCTAATTACATACGTAGGCCGGAAGCCATAGTAAGCGCCTTGTCCGGCCTAGACTTGGCCCATTTCTTGTTCCAATCAAAAGCTATGGGATTAAGTCGGAGGATAATTGAATTCTGTTCGATTCAATGGGCTCGCTAATTAAACGGACCGCCTTGAAATACAATTCTGAATATAGCGGATTTTCAAGCTTTTTTTATACTATCCGGATTAGACGGAAAATAGAGATGAGGAGTATTGAGCTGGAGAGTTCCTTGATATGGCCCAATCATATAAATATGAGTGGCCGGCCTGGAACTAGCTTATGCCGAGTCCTGGAGAGGCTAGTATCTCTTTTGGATCCTCCGGAGTGGAAATCAATGTTTGGTCCAGAGACGCTCATGAGCCCCAGCCTCCGCCGAGTCCGGGCCGTCTTGTGGAAAAATCGATGTTACTTCTTCTGGAGTTCCATAGTTCACTCAGGCACCAGGAGCTTCGGCTACACGTCGTCTCACTTTACTCTGCCAAGAGGCAGGAGGACGGGAGCCAAAAGGACTTCCTCCTTTCCATTTCCTCCGCTCTCACTAACTACTTTCACTCCGAACGGACACCAACTTTCTCCATAGAAAGGGCCGTCTGGAGTCCTCCTATAGGTCCAGCATACTGGCCCCGCTCTCCTGGACAACACCAGCCTGCCCTGCCACAGGAGCCTCTTTCTAAGGCACTCTTCACAGACACCTATTATTACCGTAAGTCAAAGCGGCTCAAATTATTCAGAATGTTGGTTGAATTATGTGTTCGTTTGGCTAAGGCTCAACTGCCGAAAGTTCCCGGTTCCCGAACCCGTCATTCTGAATGGATTCCTAAATTCGGATTCATAATTGAAGACGGGACAGGGTTTGGGCCTGAGCTGGATTTGAGAGGCCGAAGCCGTTGGCCTCTGTAAATATCCAAGCACGTGCCTATTGTTTACTCTAAATTGATTGGGAGCCGTAAGCCACCCAAATTCGATTAGCGGATAGACGGACTGGGCGGACTGTGGAATGTGCCGCCATGCTGAGGCCCCGTGCCCATATTCCCTTTGAATGTCTCCCAAGGATAAGATTGTGGAAGACAAGGGAGCCTATTGTCTCGAGCCCCAATTCCTTGGATTAGGGCTTTGGTCTTACATAAGGAGCCCATTCATTCCGGGAGCCGAGATTTGGGCTGAATTTGCGTGATTGGAGTCAATAAAGGGGCCGGCCGGCCGGTTCTCTTCAATCATCACTATTCACTAAGGCAGAGTGGGGCTGACAGGAATTAACTCCTCACTACTCCTTCAGGAGCTCTAGTCCCTGTTCGCCCTAACATTTAATTCCTCTTAATTTTCTTCCGTAGTTCCAGATAGTCGGGCCTTGAGGAAGGATGGTTCAGGAGGAGTCCTCGGAACACGAGGACGAGTTTGCCGTCCCGATTGCCATCCAGACTTTCCTCTGGGGACAGACATGTCCCTTCATTCGGCCACGACTGGGGAAGCTCCATGAGGCTACGTGCGTCGTAAGTCTCAGTCTCTCATTAGTCCTAAATTCTAATACATTCAATTATGACATGCCTAACCTTCCAATTACGTAGTCTCCGATCGTCATTCATTTAGTCAGGCCTGAGAGGGTTCTGGAAGACGAGCTGAAGTTTCATTTAGGCCCGAGTCAGTCTTAAAGTTTGGATTAGACAAAAAGGGGGCGGCGTGACGCTTAATAGTTGAGACATTGGATACACTGTAGGTAGACAGGGAAGTGAGCGGAGAGAAAGGTTAGAAGTGTTCTACTTTGGCTCTCTGCCTGTGTGCCTGACATAGACAGAGTGTCCGAAGTTGGCTCTTGATGAGCATTAGTTATTGATTGGAGAGGCCGGGGATTGTTGACAGGTGATGAAGAGAGTGGAAGAGAGATGAGAGTGAAAGCGGAGAAAGCAACGGATCCTTCCCATACGACTCATATGTACATGTACTATGCATGTACTTGTACATAGCTATGAGTCCCAAAAATAGGAATAGGCTCCACCAATTACATCAAAAATGGTTCTATATCGCGTAGAAACGTATCTAGTCAAGCAAAGTATAGAAGTGCCTTTTTCCGGGTCCTTTTTGTCATGCTAGACCTTATTATAATGCATAAGTTGTAGGAGGACCGGGAGTCTAAGTTTCCAAGTATTTACCTGCATATTCTAGCTACTTTATACTGAGCATATATGCCTGAGTGGGAGTTTTAGCATATTTTTTGATTAATTTGATTACATTAGGATTAGATGATGGCGTGCATGGAGGTTGGAATTGGAATCACACCAGCAAGCAGCACGACTCAATAGGCATCTACATTATACTGCCCGTAGTTCCGTTCCAGGTTCGAGGGGCGGAATAGCTAGAATAACGTTTAGGTATATACATAGTGTACTTGAGCCTACTTCTAGGTCCGAATTAAAACGTAGCTACTTTATAATCCTGAATTCAGAACAAGACGCCTCAAAATGAGCTCTCCATACACCTACATACATACATACTACACAAACAGGTGAAAGGCGGCAGAGCTGCGTTGTTGGAATTATAACGATCCATGCCCAAGTGATACATGGCATAACCATACAAATTTTGCATAGGTACTCATGAGGCTCCCGTACTATAGGAACAGGAATCTGCATGCATTTGTAATTCTCTCAGCGAGTCCAGTAATGGAATTTTGGGAGAAGTGGAGTGTGGAGGTCTGCTGACAATAAAAAGTAATGGCCTATAACATGCTGAAAGGGCTTGCCCTCAGCCTTTCCCTGGTCAGGCTGGAATCGGGGTCATTGAGGTCATTCCTTCATACTAGGCCGGGAACCATGTATTTGTAGCACTAGGGTCCCAAGAAGTCAACTTGACCTTCCTGCCTGCATTGATAGGATCAGGCTTCGTGCTTCGTAATAATAAGTCTTCATGCCACACATTGAGATTGATTGTAGCTGGAAAGCCTATTGTTTCCTAAAAAGTCATCAACTCTGTTCTCTTTATCTTTCTATGATCTTACACTTGGTCTAATGACTCTCAAAACAATAGTTTTGTCAGATCCCAACGACGCACCATGTAAGCCCAGAGATCCACTCTCTACTCCTAATCTGTTCCGTTCTGGCAATGTCATCCGCTCCCTCGTACTTTGACCTTACTTTGTACTCTTGTCATTGTGCCATGTGCGAGTCTCGTTCCCTTCTTTTAGATCACCTCGACTGTTCTCATGTCCATGTCCCGTACTCTGTATTTATGTATTGCTACCTACAATAATTGTATATTTATGAGAGGAGGAGAGCTCTAAACTAACTGACACGCCGACTGTCAACCGAATCTAGTCTCCTTCATAGTTGACAACCTCTTGATCTTGATCCTGAATGTCTAGTAGACTGCGTAGTATCTAGAGAGTAGTACCCTATCTTACTGCATCCCTACAACTTTTGAAATGACCGTCCTACTTTGCTTCGCATTTTGAAGTAGACCTAAATCCGAATGCTTGGGAAGGAACTGACGACCTTTTTGAACAGTTCATGCAGCATTTTACTTTTGTATGGTAACTGGTAATGGTATACAACTTTTTGAGACCATGCTCCGCATTTTCCCCTAATCAACGCCTGTTGGCTGGGGCCGTAGTGGACTTAGTCCCTCGTAGTCACCTACTATTGTAGTAGTTGTAACAATTGGTGATTCGTAAGTAGTACTAAATACTTTAAATCTTGCTTCTTCTCAACTTCCGACCTTCTGTAGCTCTCTAAACTGGTCTTCCTAACACTCACTAATTTCTTGTCTCTTTCATTCACGCTTTGTGGGGGGAATTTGTAGGAAATAAGAGAGGCCTGCAAGGTAACCAACTAACTCTATTCTTATACCGTACTTACAACTATTCACTCGGAAGCCGCATGAACACTGCATGGAAGGCTATGTTAGTAGGTTTTGGTAGGCTGGGTCGAGCTTTCTATTCCTATGGTCCCTTATTTCCAGTCCTTGGAGAAAGTCCTCGTGACCAACATCAAGTTCGGCCTCTCGCCCTCCCTCACGCAGGCCATTGAGTCAATTCCAAGATGGCGGATGATCCAGACAGCGTTCCCGCATGTCATGCACTGTATGGCACAGCTACTCACGAATCGGTGAGTGAAATGAAAAGCAACCGGAGCCGTATTTGTAGATCAATATCAGGGACATTTAATTGAATATTTGTTGTGACCCTTGACTTCAGGAAGCAGAGCGGGATCCAGAGCGGGCTCGGGGCTGCAGAAACGAAGCTCCTCTACACGATGCATTGGATTCTAATGAACTGTGCTGAAGAGTGTGCGGATGCGGACTTTGAGAACAGAGTCAAGCACTGCAGCTCATTCCATTTCCTATTCCCAATCTCAGTCATTACTGTATGACCCTACTTACGCTGCCTTTCAATCCGGATATTCTCTAATTGACCTTACATTTTGATTTGCCCAGCTCTTCGTCTACTTGTTCGGCCCGCTCTGCTACCAGCTCCGCTCCACTGACTTCAACAACTTCCGCCTCGAGAACGGCTACCGGATCTGGCCGGCCATGTGGAGCAACAAGACGCCGGACCTCCTCTGCTTCACTTGCCCCGTCAAGCCCCAACAGTACCTAGACCCATACTTTGTGCGGAAGAACAAAAAGGAGCTCGTGGGAGACGTCTTCGTAGGGGCTATGGGTAAGGACATATATGGCATGGGTCAAAGTCGGGTCAAGACTCTGTCTATTTGTTAGATGGAACTATTGGGGACAGCGTGAGGCCTACGGGGGCCGCCGGAACCTCCACACCCCCGCCAACCCCAGAGCACGCCAAGACCGGCTACAGCACGAACTTGGTCCTGGAGGAAGAGGTCAGGAACAAGGACTACAAAGACTACTGCGGCGGTCATTGACTAACCTTAGTACTACTTTTTGAATAGCTGGAGAAACTTGCTCTGCCTTCGGCAGCCGTTCCATTCCCTGAGACCATCCCTGAAGAGTCCTCAAGCAATGATGAGGAGCATGTCATGATCTTTCGACTCGGTTCCATTCCAGAGTCAGAAGGGCTCAAGGAAGGAACCATCTTCAAAGTCAGCCATGTAAGTCACCATTCGAGGTCGAGTTGTTTTCCAGTTGTATCTGAGAGTAAATTTGTGCTTCCCTCCATATTATTAATTATTTATTGGGACGGCGCTGAACCACTGGACTAACCTTTATTTTTCAGATGGCGATCCGCCAGTCGAGCAATGACTCCAACAAGACGTCCCCGTCTGACAAGCCAAAGGATCGGAAAGGGTAAAGTCGAGATCCCTTCAATTAACAAATGACTAAACGGTTCAAATGTATATTTCGTTTCTAGATCCCTTGAGTTCCGTCCCCGGACCGACTCTTCCCCTCGAGCGTCGATTGGGAAGGCCTGCGGAATCCTTGCCCAGAGTGTGGCCAATGCCCAGGCCAACGCCAAGCAGCAGCCGCCCAAAGGCCCGCCCGCCGGTAATCTAAACTCCTGGAAGAAGACGTCTCTGGCCACGTTCATGGACGTGGCCACCCTCCGATGCCTCTGCATTCCGAACTGGGACGAAGAGGGCGTGTTCTGGGGCGTCTCTTTCATTCTCAAGAGGTAAGATGGGGACGGAGTAGGGACGAAGCTGAAATTATAGGACCCTGATTTCGTGTCTAGACTCGAGGAGATCGCTGTGGTCAAGGACCTGATAGCCAAGGAGAAGGACTTTTCGATGCGGCCACGGAGCAACTCCCTTCCTGTGCCCAAGACGAACAAGGCGGCGTACCTGGCCGAGCTGAGCAGGGGCGGGATCGGCGGCAAGGAGAAGAGTAAGCTGAAGCCGGCCAAGAGCACCAAGACCTCCCGGACCGGTGCGCAGTCTCCCACCCAGTTCTGCTCCTACTCGGCCTGCTCGTCCCCAACAGTGGAACGGAGGTCAACGAGTCGGCAGGGCAGTGAGCGGGGCTCCAAACGGAAACTAACAATGTCGGACCTAAGGGCATTCGTGGAGACGAAGCTACTCTCAAAGTCAGAGAAGCAGCTGGAGAAGGCTGGGACTTCGGAGAAGGGCGCCGGCTCAGGGGACTCACAAGTACGTCCATATCCTATCCTACCTAAATGATTTAGGCAAGGTTAGGTCATCCTAATTGTAATTACACCTTGGGTCTGTCAGGACTCCAAGAATGGAGCCGATGAGTCACCGAGACCTCAATCGGCCCTCGCCCTCGATCGACCCGAAGAGAGTGACAAGAAGCCGGTGGTCACAATGGGGGATCACTACTTTGCAGAGCCATCCAATCTATTCAAGGGGAAGAGCATGCCGAGTCTCAGGTACAATTAGAGGCCCAAATAAATGGTATTAAATAATACTTGCGGATTCCAATGGACCTTGATTTGGGTCAAAGAGATTGGAATTGGTTCCATGTCCGTCCTGATATCCTTGGGCCCTTCTGTTGTTAAGTGTCAACTGTGACCTCTCGTAATAGTCTAGTGGTTTCCGTTACACTGTAAACTGTAAGTCTGTGTAGTCGTGTCCGTCCTTCCCTATATGGCGTCTTGTGAACTGCGTGATTGTTTCTGACTCTGTCCTAACTTTCTTCTTCTCTCTCTTTGATTCCTGCCTTCCTAGCTGTTTGCTAGTTGATGAGTTGGCAGGGGCTGCAGGGTAAGTCTGACTCAGACTCCAATCCAACTGCCTAGATACTAGTCCAGAATTAGCACGTAGGTTCAATCACAAGTGTAGTCGGGCTTGATTTGAAAGATTGTAGCATGTCTTCAATCCTTAACTGCTTGGAACTGCCTATCAATCCTTTTGCTCGATTTGCTTGCATTGAAGTTCCTATCGGAATGTCCGTAGTCTTCTGCAAACTGTTTCAACCTTTGATTTTGGGCTCTCCAAATTGAGAGAATCTCTGAGCCCAACCAGGAACTGTAGACCATTAGCAAATATTATTTAGTCTAGTCATAGCACCGTAGTCAACTAGTTTTCAAACTTTGCCGACGCACTGTAGAACGCTCCCGCTGCGCTGGAAGCACGGCTGGGAGCAAGAAGACGCAGATACGAGGTCTGCTTTTGAAGTCTATAGCTGATCTTCCTTGTTCCAGGTACATTGGAATCTCCAACTTGACCGTTGAGAAGAAGCTGATCGGGGATCGGAGTAACGCTCCCAATCCGATCATCACGGTGACAGAGCACACGCCGTGTCCCACTCCGTCCCCCGAACGGATGTGTCGGTAAGTCGGGTTGGGTCTTCAATTTGTAATGTCCTTTGAGCTGACTCGCAAATTCTAATGATGCCATGTTCTAAATACAGGCGTCGAGCCAGCTCTGTTGACAGTCAGCTGAGCGATTTCGTCCAGCAATTCGTCCATCATGCTCGGAGGGGTCGACGGCGCCTGGTCCGATCCCACAGTGACAGCAAGATAGCCTACAGGGTCAACGAGGCCTCGGAGGCCCCAGGAACTGTCCAGTACATTACGCCCGAAGGAGAACTCAATGTCAAAGTCGTTTTCAAGGTAATGTTTGATCTTGGAGTCACACTTCCAGCTTATAGTATACATTATATCTGTAATGACCTACAGGCTCTTCACTTGATTTGCTGTCGGGAGTCAATCGTTCGATCCGTGAGAACCTGCGTGGTCGCACTCAGCCTCTTGGACCTCCTCTTCCACGACCTTGAGAAGGATGACGAAGTACTCACGGCCCTTGACACAATCACAAAGTCAGTCCAACATATCAATCGCGTATTGTTCCGGCTTACTGTAACCTTAACTGTGTGTTCTGATTTAGGATTATAACTTCGATGGGCTGCACACACGGCTGTGGTGACGCTCAGCGGTGCACGGCCTCTGACACGGTTCGATCCCACGCCCAGAGCCTCCTCCTTCGACTCACGCACAAGTACAGGGTCCAGTTCTCAAAGTACTACCAAAAGATGATCACGCAGCAGAACCTGACGGCCATCATGGACTTCTTCCATGCTCTCTGCGGATACTGCATTGATCCATCAACGCTTCTCTCTCCAATGAGTAAGTCAGAGGTCAGTTCTGATTTTCTTGGCAAGATCCTAACCTGATTTGTTTTCACCATAGGTCCAAAAATCCGGGATTTCTATGCCAGCTATGTCAGCGGCCTCGAGAACAATCACAACAAGGTCGAGTGTCACATTTTCAAGGGCGTTTTCAAGAAGCTGGTCTCTCGGCTGGCCGCTGTATCCAAAGAGCTTCGAAATACAGACAACATGGTAAGCAGTACTTTCAAGATTTGAAGTAGCTGTTTATATACTAACGCAGCTTGTAATATTGACAGGCTCTCTACGGTGAGGTCCGGCAGTTCATCACGTACGTCTACGAGAATGATGGGAATACTTTCCGGAAAGTTGCCCTCTCGGCGCTTCTCGACTCGGTAAGTCACTGTGTATGTGAACACGAACCATGTTTGCCCTTTGACATTATTAATTGGCAGATGGAGAGGCCGAACAAGAAGGACAAGGACAACTCAAGGCAGACTCAAACAACAAGAATTGTAAAGTAAGGTCAAATTTGGAGACATATTTCCAAAGGATAAGACTATAGGGATGATTCTTTGAATATTTAGACGAGTCCAGACTTCGGAGGACTCTGCGAGCTACTACGTAGTTGACGAGACTCAAGGCGAACGAAGTGGGCCTTCCAGTGGGAATAATAACAAGAAAGGATTCTTCAAGAAGAAGAGCTCCTCCTCAACTTGCGCCGTAAACTTCTCTGTTATTCATGGTTGGTGACATTTGATTCCCAAGGACTTTGATTCTTGCAGAGCATGGGTGACACTGACAACGCGGGGGAGAGCCCGAGTGGTACCCTGAGCCGGAAGCATGCTGCACTGACCCCGAAGTCCAGTGAGATTGACCTCGTACACTCCGTGAAGCGGGCAGGGATGGGCCTGAAGAAGGAGTCCCGCCTCGTCAATTGGCTCCGTAAAGGGACCGGCGGTGGGGACAAGTCCTTTGACTACGAGTTTGAGGACGTGGCCTCACTCACTTCGGGCACGGAGGGGAAGCGTACGATGCGCCAGGCCACGATTGTGCAGCGGGCCAAGCGGAGGGTTGAGGAGCGCCTCCGTCGGATGCGCATGAAACGAGACTCAACGAATGACGAGCACGGGTCCGGCGGCGTGAGTCGGCGCGGGTCCATGGAGAACATTGCCAACGAGAACGTGATTGGTGAAACCAACGAGTTCGTGGTCCTCAAGGAGCGCCGGCTCGTCAATCCGAGCACTGTTCGGACCGGACTCCTCCGGTTTGGCTTCCTACTAGAAATAACACACCCGGGCTCACTTCCGGATGCTCATCTCATGGCAGCCATTCTCGACCTCGTAAGACTCTTCCTAAGCCAATATAGACTCGAGTCGGCTCTCCTTGGACTTACATTTCAATGCTTCTCCTTGTAGCCGAGAACGGTTGTTGTGAGCCGGGCCTCAATGCTCCTGGAATGCTGCTTCCTTGTCCATGCCTGCAACCGTGGACATTGGCCACTATGGATGAAACTCCCGCTCTTCCGTCCGTCCTGTGCCGGGATTCCGGCTGGAATGGCCAAGCCGGCCGGCTCAAGGTCTCGATTTGCTCTGCAGAAGGCGGCTGGGAAAATGTTTCATCAGTGGGGAGAGGTACGAAGTTACTTGGTAGACGCCATTTCGAAAGAGGGATCCCTAATATTATGATTTTCTATAGGCTCTCCATACGCGGCTCGAAGAGTTCGTTCGTGGGAACAAGACGAAGCTCAGTGAAATGGACCTTTCGGATGAGTCCAAACAAAAGGAGCTGGCTGCAAAGGACGAGGAGGAGGACTTCTTGGATGAATGTAAGTGAAGGGTGGACGGTCAGGGGTCAGAGGTTGACAAAGAATGTGTTTGCGTTTGACCTACAGCCAGCATCACTGACGGCTCCGAGTGTCCAATGGCTCTCCAGATTGTTGCCTGCATGCTCCTTTATGAGATCACGGCCTTCATCAGAGAGGCATATCAGGTTGAAATTCTTAATTCCATACAACATTCTACCGTATGAGCAGTACTATCTATAATGATGACGTGGACCGTTGTACAGGGGATTCCAAAAAGCGGCCAGACTGCCAAGGCTACAACTGAGAAGGACAACAAGCCCCAAGTCTCCGGCACAGGGAACCGGAGGTGGAGCTATGGTAAGATTTGGAAAGTACTCTGAAAGTCTAACTGCTTACAGTGAGGTATCATTTGATTCCAGGCCTGTCATCCATGGGCCAGTCACAGGCCTCACACAGTCTCCAGAGCATAACGGATCCACATGCTCCCACTGCAACTGGTGAGCGGAAAATAAGCTTCGTCCTCCAAGACAACGAGTCCAATGAGAGTGGAGAGAAGGCACACGTAAGTGGATTAGTACCTATATCCTTTGGTCAGATCAGCGTCTTAGTTCAGGCTCCATTTTCGGGGCAGGTTGACGGAGAAGTTTCGGATGACAAGAAAGTCCGTGGAAAGGTTCGTCCATTGCTCCTTCGGCGTGGGACGCCGGCTGGCTCCTCATTTCGTAGACGAAGCATTAAGCTCCAACGCGGAAAGAAGGATCAGGACAGCGAATGTAAGAACCAGCTGAACGCAAATCAAGTCTGTATGCAGCTTAAACTCATACTCCTGCTCTTTTCCTAGCCATCAAGCGGTCTGACTCCCTCACGAGCGGAAAGCGGAAGGTGAGTTCAATTTCCGACGACACGTCAGAGCAGAATAGCGGGGACGAGTCCCCGGGCGTGATGAGCAACGAGGACCAGGTCAACGAGGATGACAGCCTATACATGCCATGGCTGACCACTGTCATTGAGTTCCTGTCTGGACTCCACTTTCGGTGAGCTACGACACCGGCTCCATGTTATGCTTTGGGTCATAGTCTGACTAGGCACGTTCTCTTCGTAGCTGTATTCATCAGGGCTGGTGTCATCCGCATTGCCCGAGGCGGCTTATGCGCGGGGCTTCCCGCCTCCTCAAGGCCGTCCGCAAGATCTACGGGGAGGAGTTTGGAATCGGGACTGGGACGATGTCTTCCTTTGGGGGCATGAACCTCTCTGACCTCCCTGGCCTCGACTCCAAGAAGGAAGAGAAGGAGAAGCTGGAGGAGCCCGCCATTCTCAAGTACATCAAGAACAAGGTCCAGGGCGGATTCCACTCTATGTTCTCACTCCTCATCAAGTCGGCGTCTGTCCTGACAGAGGAACAGTTTGTATCCCTCATACCATCCACGTGGGAATTGCTCCTCGAGCCCGACATTCAGGTCAGGAACCTTGTGCCTTCATGGTAGAGTGTGGGCTCAACTCATTAACTAAAATTGTGATTACAGGTGAGTTCGTGCTCTGGAGCCCTCTTCATACTGGCCGGCGTCAAGGCCCCGGAGCAAGTCAAGAGCTTGATGCAGGCCGAATTTGAGCATACGAATGCCCAGAACCGGATGAATGCTCTGCTCCGGTTCCAAGTCCTCTGGAAGTGTCGACACCAAGTTTGGCCCCGAATGGAGGAACAGAGCAACTTCAAGGCTCCGCCGCCGGGAATCGAATTCACGCTCCCTTCCCCAAGGATCGGGGTCGAGTGCATTCCCGTCATTGACCCTCCTTGGATGCCACAGACAAAGGCCAAAGTGGAAGAGGTCACGCTGAATCAGGACTCCCATATTTCAAGGGTAGGGTTATAGCATAGTACTACCAAAGGCGTATCAAATTCTAATGTTTGTTTCCATATATTCCAGCGCTACTTGGTGACAGCAACCAAGACGCGGAAGACCCAACAGGCTGAGCTCGTCAAAATGGCGCTACAGGCCGAAGAAGACAAGAAGCGGACAGAACGGGAGCAGTTCCTCATCACAACGGTCCCAATCACGGCGCAGGCCTCTTATGAACCAAGTAAGAATTTAATCTCCTAACATTTCTCATATTTTAGCCTTCCATCGGTACATTTGACATGTTTCATCTTACAAAGGCCTCCATCACACTATCAACGAGGACGAGGCCGATGACGAGGCTGCGGCTCAGGCACAGGTAAACGAAAGTCGACTTTTGGGTAAGCTGTCCCAGACTGAACTAATTTGTATTGCCGTCATTTTCAAACAGCCTGGCCAACCAGCTTCAGCTCAAGGGCCCAGCGGCCCACTCCCATCACAGACCGGTCAGCCTGTGGTTGGGCCCAATGATAGCGTCACTGTTACAAATGGTAAGTTGTCTGGTTATTAAATTGGGAGCTTAGTCTAATTAAGGTCAACATTCCAGTTAAGTCTGGCCACCATCGGGCAATCACACTGTTCCCGTCCTCCCTCTGCGCCGCGGCCGTGTTTGTGATTCAACTCCTCGACGATCCGGCCGTGACGCTGGACGGGAACTCAGTCTACGAAGTAGCCTCCCAGGTTCTCTGGAACTGCCTCGTGGAGGACTGCTCCCTCTTCCTACGCTACATCTTCGAGAAGCTGACCCGAGGTCGGCATGAGCTCATGTTCAAGGTGAGAAATAATATGGCTCCCGGTTTTCTCAATGAATAATCCCAACTTTCGATTTTCAGACCCTTAGGCACTTGATAATGTTCGTGCCAAGGCTTCCACAGCAGGCCGCGTTCTCCCTCTACAATCACATCATTGGGTTCATCATGTTCCACACGAGGTCACCCCAAGATGCTAGTCCTGAAATGATCGGATCCGCTCTCTCGGTTCTATGGATGGTACGCAGGCAATAATTGGTATTCGAAACAGCAACATTTAAATTTTACATTGTTTCCTGGTCTGACCTCTGACCCTTAGGTTGTGCACAGCGTTCAAGGAATAATGTTCAAGGACCTGAAGCAGATTCTGCGGAAGGAGCAGGCGGATGCCTCCATTTTACTCACAGCCAACGTACCTGCGGCCAAGAAGATTATTGTCCACGGTCCACTCGGTAAGTCAATTATAAACTTGACTCTCAATATTAAATGAGTACTAAGTCTGAAATTACGCAGGGCCAGAGGCAGGTGGGATCCCGACCCAATTCCCAGTCCAAGAGGACACTCAGTTCATTCAGATCCTCCGGGAGTCACACGACTTTTTCAGTATTGACGAGGAGCATCACAAGGAGTACTTCCTTGTGGATCACAAGACGCGTAAGTCCTAGTGAAAGGTTCCCATGCCTAGCACATGGAAAGAGTTCTGGCCCAGACTGAGCTCCTTTCTCCCGCCCATACAGATCAGATCCACAATCCGAACTCCTACGTCCGTGACTTTTACTTCTTTTCCCGAGCCCAACATCCCCAGCTGAGCCTCGTCCACATGGCCCCGGATCACGCATACAATGCTCTCCAGCGCCAGTCATTCATCCTCAAGTTTCTGGAGAGCGGAAAGGGTGCGTCTTTAATGATCCCTATCTTCCACCATATCACTAGTCTAATCCCCAATTAACTTCCCCAGTCACGCTCACCTGGGCCATTCTCAAGAACGTTGATCAAGTGATGCAGAGAGTCGTGTTCCTCCACGAGGAGCTCATGAAGCTGCCCTCCTTCCCCAGAAAGGCTCTCGAGTCGGACATGGACATCTGCAAGGGCGGCATGATGGGACGGGTAACTAGTGAATCCACAATCAGCTAATAATCTCCCAATTTGCAGGCCCAGCCCAACTCACTATTATTTGACAACTTTTGGAACAAATGGCGTTAAACGTATTTCCCTTTAGGAGCTCCTTGGCCTCGACGTCCTCCACAAGTTCATGTGGACCAAGCTCATCACCAGAATGTTTGAGGCCATGTCTGGGAACTTTGCCTACTCGGGAGACATTCATCTCTTCATCAATGTTCTCAGCGGTAGGAAAAAGGATGGAAATATGGAATCTATGGAATTATTAATCATGATTAATTTATTAGGGTCTCTGATGGTTCACTCTGAGGACGCCTCCATGATTCGCTACGTCATTGCGGCCTTCATTAATGCTGCTCAGCAGTTCAAGAACATTTTCTCCACGAATGGCTACCTCTTGATCATGCCGCCACTCCTCCTCACCTACTGCAATCATCAGAGTAATCCATTGGGTAAGATTTGAATTGACTGACCCCATGACCTGTGACCTGACCCGAAAACTCCTTCTGACCTCCTCCCAGTTACTGGTTCCATTGAGTTTGCGGTGAAGGAGTTTTACTTGCTCCATCGGAAGCCGTTCGTTCTGCAAATGTTTGGGGCCCTTGCGGCCCTCCTGGACACTGACGAGCAGAGTCAGTTTGGTGACCCGACCCGCGTCCCCTCACGCTGTCTCTTCCGGCTCCTCCTTTCTCTCGAGACCCCGACCCCTGACCCCCTCCACATTACAGAGCTCATTCACGGATCACAACCACTCCGGCCACTCGACTTCTGCTACCACGATGACTCGGACGAGATCACGGTTCTGGATTGCATCTCAATGTGCGTCTGTGTCGTGGCATATGCCTCCGACTCTCTTCGAGGACAGCAGATGCTGGTAAGGTCAAACCCAAGCGGTATTGGTATTGTTCGACATATTACGAATTCATTTCTGTTTTTATGACAGACAATACTGGAGGCCGTCCTGCCACCCTACATCATGCACATTCAGACGAATAAAACGGAGGGGAAGACTGAGCGGGACGTCATCAATCATATTGCAGGTAGGTACAGAAATTGAGCTTGTAAATTCCCTAATTGGGATTTAATATTTCTTGACTTATTCTTTCACTAGTGGCCATGAAGACGTTGGTGAACAACTGTGAACCCCTTGCCAAGTAAATATTCATTCAATTTCAATATGTCAGGTTCTAAATATTGTAGTTCAGACTTTCATTATCCTCATGACCTAATGTCTGGTTAGGAACTATTCAGGCCCCCAAATGTCGAGCCCGACCGACTTACGGGGCTCAAGCAACCGGAACTACAGTAAAGGCGGCATGACGCCCGGCTACGAATTTGCGGACGACGACTCGCATTCCAAGTACATGAGTGATCATTCACGGAACAAGAATGCTTATGACCGGGATACGCAGGACTCTGAGGTGAGCCCTGAACCAGACACATCTATAACCTATGACTATTTGACCTTTCAATAAAATCCTTTTCTTTGCTCAGGTAATTCGTGATGAGTTTCGGCGTCCGAGAGACACACTCCTCTGCCTCGTCTCCGACTTTTACTCAAAGGCATCCGTCCGTCTCCTTGAACTGGCCAAGAAGGGCGGGGCTGAGGCGAAGCCCGTGGAGTTGCTGGACATGAAGAGTCACACGGTAATACCATAAGTCATGTCATGTCATAACGCGTTGACCGCAGAAACCTAATTAGTATTTGTATTTGTGCAGCGACTCTCTGAAGTGGCCATGAGCCTCCTCAAAGTTAGTCCCTATGATCCGGCCACAATGGGTTGCCGTGGGCTCCAAAGATACATGAACGAAGTTTTCCCGTACGGGGAATGGTCACATGAGAGCGCTCGTCCCGCCCTAACTGCATTCCTACGACGCCTGGACAAGACCTTTGTTAAGATTTGCAAGAAACCGTCCATTCGGGTAAGTCCGCATGGCTTCTCTGGTCAACTGGCTTCAATGATTTGAGTCCATCTTGGAATTTACAGAGACATGCGGACTGGGAGGCTGCTGCAGGGCTCCTCAAAGGGGTCTATCAGGCACTCTGGCGTCATCCCTACATTGTGCACATGGCATACTTGAAGTCGCTCATTTCAACATGTCAAGTAATGCTTATTGTAGGAAATCTGGAATATGACCGTGCCATTTATTACGTGCTTCTGTGTCTGACTCCGTAGCAATGTTTGCTGATTGGTGACGGGCTGTCGAGTGAGCTGGGCCTCAGTTCCGCTGGAGCGGCTCTCATGGGGAAGATCCCGCCTACCCACTTCTGCTCAACAGTCGTCAGACTACTTGCACTCCAGATCCGGGCTCAGGGCGTAAGTTCCAATGAAAAAAAAAATATAGGCGCCATATACTACGACTCCCTTTTGACTGTACAGGAGACGTATTCCCTTGAGCAAGCTTGTGGGATTCAAGCCAACGTCCCAACTTCCCAGGAGAAGTCCGACGTCCTACTCATCAATCTCCTCCTTCCAATGTGTCTCCGTGTGGGCAGCGGGAGGAAAGGTGAGGTCAGAGAATCAGCCATAAGTTGACCATGTATATAATATGTTGCCACTCCTCTCCGTTGCAGACGTTCCAAGAATGCGGAAGTCCGACATCATTTTTATTCTTAACGTGATCCTGACCAGCATCAGTCCGACTGTTCATCGGATCAAGGCCACGGCTGAGGCTAACAGTTCTTCCATAATGGGCGGAAGCGGGAGCGCGCGGTCCGGCAGCGTCACGGAAAAGAAAATTAAGACCTCAACGTGCCAAATTGCGTTTCTGGGTATGATAACCCATGAGTCCAACTTTGTGTTACATTTCGAAGAAAATTAACGGGATTTGTATTGTTTCCCAGGACTCAAGATCCTCTGCGTCTGCTTCGACACGGAGCTGAGTACGGAATGGGCTCGAACGGTTCGAGTCATTCATGAGCTTGGGAGCCGAACTGAGGGCTCGGCGGCCCTTTGGGACTTTCTCGAATTCGTCATAACCGTCCGCACATCAATCTATCCAATGTTTCGACCATTCATTTCTCAGAAGGTAAGTGATCCTCTCGTTGCAAATTGTTAAACCGAGCTCTGAATGTCTGAATCCTTCCTAGATGGCCAAGACCCCAACGAATGACCACGAGAGGCACTTTCAGTTCGTCATACGCGAGAAGATGCGCGGGATAACCTTAGGAAAGTGCAAGGGGACTCTCCTCGTGGAAATTGCTCATCAAATGAAACAATTGAAAGAGGAGCTGGAAACGCGGAAAGGTAATTACGTCCATCTACTGCTCTCTATCGCTTCAATTAAAATCATACGGTTTTAAATGAGGAACTCGAATTACGAACAGTCGTTCTTCCAAACAGGGAATAGTTCGTACAATTTATTTTAAAGAGATCAACTAAGTACCTCTTGTACAAATATTGCCCAAGAGCGATCTATAATGATATAGTAGATATTTTATGACAAAGTTTACTGGTATCATATGTAATTCATAGAAACCCCCACAAGGACAAAGGTAAGCAAGAATTGAAAGAAAAGAAGAGTAAACGCGAACAGTTGGAACCAGTATATCTTACTAAAGTTAGACGTCAGACGTCAGACCCTCTTCCTACTCGAAACGCACATGACGTTTGTTCTTAGCTCTTACCAAGCGAGAGTTACGTGTTCTGTACCCACAAGTCAGGAGTCCTCGAAGGTTATAAAGTCTGGAAACAAAAGTTTGGAATTAAATAGTTCACATTGAGCCCCATGTCTTATACTATGGAAATATAAAAGGACATAGGATGGTTCATGTTTTCGGTAACTCACGCCTGGCTTTGTTCCAACCCATTCTCGTCATCCAGCCCGTAGAAGAGAACAACACTCAGCTCGCGATAGGGCGGGAACTTCTCATCCATTCCAGTAACCAAGGCATAGACGTGTTCCCCTTCCCCGTCATCTGAAAACGCCTTCTTCGCCGATGCTTTCCAGATGGAAGCTAACTGCCCCAGCACTGGAATATTCAGTGGTCAGTAGTTGTTTAAATGACCCTACATAAAAGACTGAGTTGGTTCGTACCATGAAGCTTCCCTATGTAGGCCTGCGTGGGGAGCACGATATATTCATTACGAAGGGGAAGGATATACTTCCGCGGGACGATCTCTGACTGCCCATAATCAATGAGCTGAAGCAGAACCTCTGTTTCTCCATATTTCTGTTGCTCCCTCATGATGTCCTCTACCCAGCATCTGAGAGCAAGGGAAGATCCAAATGGTCAATGTTCATTGAGGACATGATTTCGGAATTTGGATCTGAAATTCAAAACCTACCGAACCCATGCCTTGAGTCTAGGGATATAGGCAGCATAGAATCCATACTTCCAGACGGAAGTTGGCTGGAGCCACCCTTCCTTATCATAGTAGTACTTGTCGTAGAAGGCTGTCATCACCTCCTCCAACTCCATGATCAAGGCCTTGGAAGCCTCCGTACCAATTTGCATCTAAAAATCAAGGAGCGGAAGAACAACGATGTACCTACAATAGATTCGGACCCCAAATTAAGATTTTGTTACATAGAAGTCAGATGGGGACACGATGTTAATTAAGAAGAACTCATGAACAGCGTCAGCTGAGAAATCGACAAAGGGCGGGCCCCGAGTCGGGTCAGAAAAATCCTCTTCATCCTTCACATCTGGATCAACCTGGTCACCCCGACCCCCTAACAAAAAGGACATGTCAATGGCATCATATACAGCGTTGTTGTGCACGCGCAACGTAAACGAGATACAGAATCCAAACTTACCCCTATCTCGGCCCACGCAAGATCCTTCATCGTACTGACCTTCATACGTCTTTACAGGAACCGCCAATATATTGCGACGTGCTACCCTGGCCGGAAATGTGTTGGAGGGTTTGGCAGCATCAATTGCACTCGGTTGAGCTGACCGTGGATCCGTAATTGGGTTGCGGCTGAAATGCTGAAATGGATCTGGGTTTCTGTTTCTGAGGACTTTGAATCCAACTACCTCTGGTTCTACAAATGGATCCGGGTTTCTGAGGACTTTGTATCCAACTACCTCTGGTTCTACAAATGGATCCGGGTTTCTAAGGACTTTGGATCCAACTACCTCTGGTTCTGCAAATTGATCCGGGTTTCTAAGGACTTTGGATCCAACTACCGCTGGTTCTACAAATGGATCCGGGTTTCTGAGGACTTTGACTACCTCTGGTTCTACAAATGGATCCTTGTTTCTAAGGACTTTGGATCCAACTACCGCTGGTTCTACAAACGGATCCGGGTTTCTGAGGACTTTAAATTCAACTCCCTCTGGTTCTACAAATGGATTGAAGGGTTTCTTGACAGTTGATGCTTTTGATTTTGATTGAATGATTTCTATTTCATCTGGATCCGCAAATGGATTCCAAGTATTGGTGCCGGCCAATGGTTTTGGTTGAAAACATATTTCTGATTTCGGAAGTGGGTCGAAGGATTTGGTAGCAGTAAATGGTTGGGGCCGAGGTTTATCTGTCACGTTTAATCGTTTGGGCTGCTGTGCCTCTGCCTCTGTAACCATGAATGGTTTGGCCGGCGGTGCCTCTGCCTCTGTGACTGTTATTGGCTTCGGTAGCGGCTTCGAAGTTTTTTCCGGGACCATACATGATTCCGACTGAGGTGGCTCTGTCACTGTATCTGGATTCTCTGTGACTGGGTTGAGCTTGAGCCTGGAGAAGCGCTCGTTGAGCGTGAGTCTCACACGCTGAGAAGGGTCAGGTGCGAGATTTACATTGACCTGAAATGACATGACCTCTTCCTGTGGGCCATGTGTGGGCTTGACATTCACCTGAGATGACTTGACCTCCACTCCGGCATCCAATTCCTGTCCGCCAAACAAACCCTTTAGGAGGCAGAAGTGAAAGTCTGCCCTGTTTGCGCTTACCTCCATCTCCTCCTCCGTGATGTGGTACTCATTATGAGCCTCTTGATTAGGCTTCGGGTAGATCATGGGACCGGGAAGAACAGACTCCATGGTCCTAGCCCGAGGGCCAACTGGTTTTAGCACCCGAACCTCTTCAACCTCCTCATCCTCCGCATCCTCCTCTAGGTCGTCTACGTATCGTAAGTATCCATTACGATGAGCCCAGGGCAACATTTCTTCCCTCCCCAATCAGAACTGGTACTTCCCAAATACAGTTTTCTGACCTACACCTTTGGATAAAAAGAAGACGTTTATGTAATTGAATTAAGCAGTAGATTAAGCGTTGTAGATATAGAGCGCGTTACATGAAGTCCCATTAATGGGACTTCTTCACTCGTCATGGCTGTCAAGTCCTATGCTACGGTGATCAAATGAATAAAATAATAGATATACTTGCCTTCGTCCACGCTTAGTCTAATCTGCTCTACTACTGTCACTTGACTTAACAATCTTAACGTTTGGATTTTGGATCTTTGCGTTGCTTAGCTTACACCACACGTCGTCAGTCATCACTTCCAAAAACCCAAACCCGAACTGAAAGTCTATGATCTGAGTCGACTGTCGACTTGTAGTAGGAAATTCGATTCTCGTCCATCCAATCGCACTTTACTGGCATTACGCCTGCGCAGTAGAAACTACATGCGTCAGGAATTACTGATACTCGTAAATAGAAATTTGAAGGGCGTAAAGGTTATATTTCAATATACGACAATAATGGAGCTATGAGCTAGGATGGTCCTTTCTCCAAATACTATAAAAACGTCATGTCTATTGATGTGGATTTTGGTTTGTGCAAAATCTAATTTCTATGATTGTTTTTTTCCTTGATCAGAAGAGACCGTCCTTAGCAAGAAGAACCTAAGCAGTGAGAACGAAGGACGCCGGGCCCGTCCTTCTCTCTCCGAACTGTTCCCTGGACTTGCTGCCCGGTTCGGAGGGTCAGACGAGAGCAAGGGGTCATCGGCCAATGTTCACAAGAATCTGAACAGGGAGTCAAGTGTGAGAGTTAAGCCAACCTCACAAGGTTCGGATCGGATACTACTGACTACACACGTCCCAATTCTAAATGTGCTTGCTTACATTGTGCTTGCTTAGAATATTTAGTATATATGTAGTTGGAACTAGTGACATCCACCGTAGTCCAATCAATGCTTTACGTGTTTGAGAGCTTGTGCTGAAGTTGCACCTTGGGACCTGTTAATAGCCACCCGTGGTAAAGGTCGGTTGGCCGCCCTTGAGCCAGCCCCTCTTTGATTTATGACTCTTCTTTGTGTCTTTACCTTGTTAATGCTGCCGCTGGTTCCTTTTCCTCACGCCAAAGGAGGACTCAAGGACCGATTCATGCGTCGAGTGAGCATTGCGGGGGACGCTCCCTTTACCATTCCCGAAAACTCGGTCCTCAAGGCCAAAGGTCACACTCACACTTTCCTACAACTACACTTTCTCTTCTTTACTCACTCTCACTCTCTGTCCGTACTTTCACTGCTACTCACCTTCTTAATCACTCGCACCTTAGATCTTAGCTCTCTTATTGTCTACTACACGCGGTACACGTTGTACGCGGGTTCCGTTTGCACGGTGCACCCTTAATCATCATTACTTCGATGATGATGTCTTCTCCAAATTAAAATGGAGTACTTGCTTCAGCACTTTCACCAGCACGCACCTTTCACTTTATTTGTTCAATACAATTATTGCACTAAAAATAGTGCCTTACGTATTTATACGTTCCATTACAACTTGTCTCTGACGACACTTGTGGCCTAGAGCATATAGCACATTGTCTACAATTATAAATTCGTGACAAAAAGACTATCTGTTTTTCTTAAAAGTATCGTTCAAAATTAAGTAGCATATTAAAACGCTTGGAAAGTTGACAATCGTTTAGCTTCTGTAGTACTGCACTATATTGAACTAAGCCTATTTAGAAGTTCCAAGTCACTGAAATGTTTTGTTTGAAAAATTTTTCTTTAGTAATGAGCACTAACCTTTGTTATCAGGTTTGATTTGGTTGTCCAGCTTCTCTTGTTCCAGCTAATTTATTCGAAGAACTGGTAATAATTGCAGAGCGGAGCGAAGAGACGTTTGAGCTCCAGCCAGAGAGCCTGAGCAGCGGCGGTGGGATGGAAGGCGGGGGCCCTTCGGGTTCCGGCGGCCCAGAGGACGACTTTGCCAAGGGTCACAGGCTCCAGAGACAGAAGTTCCAGAGTCGGAAGACATTCCGGTTCCGGAAGAGTCGGAAGGGGAATCTAGAGGTGAGGTCACGGCAGGTCTGATTTTATTCCTTAATCCAATGGCTTCGTGTCCATAGTTTTCTAGCGTTGACGTAGAGGAGGAAAAGAGTCTGACGCCGGAGTCTCCGCTATCCCCAACCCCGAAAGAGGAGGAAGTGAGCAAGCAGAAGGACACGACTGACGAAGATCGGTCACCTGAGTCCAAGCCGGCTGCTGCCCAGAAAACATCGCTCAGAATCCGAACCAAAAGGAAGAAATCAATTTCACCACAAAATGGCGGAGATGGGGACAGTCAGAACTCATTCTCAAGGACTTCATCCACGTGTGGATACAGGGAGAGCTTCGGTAGGACAAATTCATTACAGCCGGTTTAGTCGGTCCTTGAAGTATTTCCATTGTTGACAGGCTCTGTGGAGCGCTATAGCCTCCAGATGCTGGAACGACTCGAAGTTGCCCCGCCGGACGACGAAGAGACTAAGCGCGGGAGTCGGAGCGGGGCACGGAAGCGTAACGAAAAGAGCGAGAAGGGCGGGGAAGATGACGAGGACACGCTGATCTGACTATAACTCAAGACGTGATGAGCCAGGTCACGTCTTGAGATCCGAAAATACTCAGTCCCAGGAGAATTAATATAGCATAGGTAGAAACGGGATCAGGCGTTGGTACTGTATAGAGTTTAATGACTAAATGACATTATGAGTGCTAAGGATTCTAGAGCTTCTATAATTCCATATGCTTACCCTACAGAAAAGTTGAAGGATGAACATGAAGTCTGTCTAAAATTAAGAGATGCTTGTAATACTAAAACACATTGTTGAGATTCCAAAGATGACTGAATCAGTTACGTAATAAATAAAACGGTGTAGTCGATATTCATAATTATGACCCATAATAGCCGATATGATGCATAATGCTATAATTTGGAGTTGGCGCCCAGGAGCTAAGCATCATGAATTGAGCGGGAAAGACGCTTTTAAACCTCCGGAGCATCTTTGGAATACCAGCAACGAAAATATATTTCTGAGCGACCATTTTTAGAAGATGGCCACGTTCGGAGTCTTCACTAAGCGCCAGTTTCTGGTCTACTTGACCTTTTTCGTCCTGTTCGGAATCTATTTGAGCTCGGTGATGAGCAAGGGCAAAAGTTCAAAGCATAAAACCAGGCCCCGGGAACTGGCCACCTACGACCAAGCTGACCCAGAGTTTATACGCTACGTTAAGCAGAACCATATGAGCATGCCCTCCTCCAGCTTATCCAACTTTATTAATAGCTATACTACTGAGGGGGAAGGTCAGCCTGGACCTGGAGCCTGGAGCCAAACCCAATTTGTGCTCCAGCTCCTCAACAACAAGGTAAATTCCTTAATGGTGGAAGCCTAAGTATGGAATCCACACTTAATTTAACATGTTTTTGTTGTTTTTCCGCAGAGGCAGGGATTGTTTTCGAGGCCCGAGCCTTCGATGGGGAGAAGTTCTCAAATACGGTTCTTCTGGAAGCAAAGTATGGATGGACCGGAATATTGGTTGAGCCGAGTCCAGTTCACTTGGAAGCTCTACGAAGCAAGCATCGGAAGGCCTTCGTCTTTGACACCTGCTTGTCCACGGAGCCCCATTACCAAAAGGTCAACTACTATATACATTTCAAACGGTCCATAGCTTCTACAAAGGCCTATTATATGCGTTTCAGGGAGTACTGTACAACGTTGCTAACGGGAGGCTCGCATCCGTTGGGACCAATGAATCCCTGGTCCAAGTTCCCTGCCTTCCAATATATTCTATTATGAAGTCAGCCAAAATGACAAAGATTGAGTACTTTAGCCTTTCCCTTTCTATCGAAAAGACAGGACTTAAAGTATTGGAAACAATACCATTCGGCTCCGTCTTCCTTAAGGTAGGTACTAAAGTTATAATTTGCATGGACCATTAGCCACTGAAAGAAATACAAGCCTCGAACTTGGAAATGCTCCTTGTACAGGTATTTTCAATCGAAGTTGTACCAGAAACGCAGGAGGCAGTAACCGCCTTTATGGTGAGCAGAGGATACAGGCGTATGAAGACTGTGTCAACTGTAGTCCACGTAGAAGGTGATGAGACTATTGAAGTAGTCTGCGACATGTATGTACATAACGTTTTATTGCATAATAGTTCCTAACTGTACAAAAGAGTCATGATATAATAATTTGAGAGGGGAATGAAGTCAGTTCCATTGATCGATTTGAGTAAAACGTACGTTGTGCACAGAGTCATGATTGAGGAAGGAGCTTAGAAATTAAAACTATAGTTCTAGTTGACGATATTTCTTACGGAGATTTGAGACGGGATCCCTGAAGAGAATTGGATCAAGTCTCACGTTTGATCGCTTGAACGGGACTCCGCCGTAGATCTCGAGGAGCTGGTTCAGACAGTTCTGTCGCTTTTGAAAGGTGTCCCCACTTCCGGCCCGCCTGTAAAAAGTAAAAAACCTTAAATACAATACAGTTCAGCATAAGATACGTTATAAGCAATTCTCTAATTCCTTACCTCAGTGGTGGTTCGGGCAGTTTCTTCCCTGTTAGCTTGATTGTGGACTTTCGGGTCTGCTTGACGGCGATTATATTTAAAAGTATATCATCACAGTTTTGGAGGGACTCAACGAGTCGCTGAGCTGCTCTGGGCGTCCTCGTCCAGTATAGATGATTGTAGTACACATGATAAATGGAGCCGCCGTTGAGGAGGAGGCTGTAGTCATTCGTTAGCTTAGAACTGTACTTCCAGGTATTCTGAACGGGAAATCCAATAGAACAATGTAGCCCATTCTGCAAACCAGACTCCACACAACAGCGCCGCGGATGATTGTAGCTTACCTTAGCCTCATCCCAATAATGGGATCGTGTTGAGTAGCCGATGAGTCGATCGGGAAAGTAGCGCCAGACTAGGTAGGCAAAGTCCAACTCATCCGTACTTAGGACTGAGTCTTCGTCTAGTGAGAAAATCTGTTGAAACAAGTTTCCGGAAATTGATTAAATAGCACGAAACACATACATAGAGTAAAAACTGAATTCATGGACTATTGGCCTTACGGCGTCTGTCTCAATTTCGTCAGACATGACGAACCGTTGTGACACGGATTTGGAGGAACTTCGTTTTATGGTTAGTGGAACGCTTATTTCGGGCCACACCTTTGGAATCGGTCTCCCGGTGTCCCATACTATTAAAACCTAAACCAGATCAAATCATTTATGAAAATTGTCGAAACCAGCCTTATGTAGTTCATTTCAGGCTATTTACGAACCTTTGAAATGTATCGACTCTTCCCAGCATTCTTGACGAGACGGAACAGCGGAGAGTTAGAGTAGGCACTGAGACTAGAAGACTTGACTCCACTCATGAGTCCTGACTCCACGTAGATGACGGCCGTGTAGTTTGGTAGGAGACTAGACTGACTCCGCCCCTCGTGATGGAATGGGAATCTCCCCACGTCATCTGCGAAGTCAATGTCAAAGGCCAGGGCTCCGGGCGGACTGTTCCACAAGTCCCGGTCCCTCCAGCTATGACCTCGAACTCGGTCCTTCAGTATCTGTAGAATTATAGAACAAGGTTACTGTTGAAACAGAAGACCAACACGTGTACCAGTAAAAGAACTATCGTGTCGTACCTCAAACGTTGTCCATATGATTTTCTCCATTGATGCCAAGTACTGGTTCCATATGACTTGAGTCTGCTGCTTGAGGGCAAAGACTTGTTTTTGCTCAATAGATCGAACTAAGTCCACAGTCTGGAGAAGCGTCCGCTCATCCCCCATCACGGTCGCCCGGTTCCAGTCGATGACTTCAGAGAACGGAAGGACCCAACCATTTGACACGATTACAGGAATACAGCCAGCCCTCAGAGCTTCAAGGAATCGAAAGGAGCCCAATCGTCGCCCTCGAGGTACCAAACAGAAGGTTGAGTTCTGAAGGAGCGTCTCGTAGTCATATCTGGAGTTATGGAATAAGAAGTCATGATGTCATGAAGCAGAAACATGAAGCAGATGCCCCAAATTCATATGCATTCCAGATCGGACTCACTTCTCATATTCCAGATTGTCCTCGTCACAACGCTCGTCCTTCATGTCCTTCCAACTCTTCCCGTGCTTGCAAGTCGTGACCATGATCACGTCCTTTCTATTGTGGAGATGATAGACGGAGTTCCGCGTGTCAGATCCGATTCCATACACGTAACGTTTACCTAGAAAACGCAAATGGGCCGTGTCAATAGACTGTGGGCATCAATGGGCCAGCTACCATATAACATTTACCTTTAAAACTAATTAGATGCTTCTTATAGGCTGGGAATTCGTTAGTTACGTCCGGCCCGATCTCGTCCCCCTTCTCAGTGTGAGTTGGATGGAAGAGGGGAATTGAGATGTCGTAGTTGTGGCGGAAGTGCTCGACGGACATTGAGGCCTTGGCCAGGATACCTTTCCCCACAGAGAACGCAAGCTCAGTCTCGTTGTAGTTGGGCCAGGTTCCGGCGTACAAATTAAATATTAAATGGTTCTCTCCGTTGTTCCATAACTGCAAAAATGGTATACTTAAAAAAATAGTGCTAAAAAACTAAGTTAGAACTTTATTTGAAAAAATCGTTATTATTAATTTAAGAACTTACACTTAATTTTTTGAGCCTGGTCGGTACGTTTCGTACAAAGTCCCTAGAGAGCTCATCCCGGTCCAACGTATCAATACTTAGAACAAAAACGCAGGCTTGGGTTGGGTCGCTGGTGTAGTAGGGCGAGGCTATGATTCCCCTCAGGATCTTGTCGTAGGTTAGGCTCGTAGGAACGAGGGGGTCAATTGGGTAAACGTACACTTTGAAGGAGTCCTTGCACCGGTCAAAATTAAAACATGTTTCCATCTGACAATTAGAAAAATTGGAGTCTGGCACGAATACTTTGTCCTTTAGTTGTGAGCTAGTTGGGCCGAAAGCCGCATGGAGATCTGCAACGCTTATGTAGGACGGCTGACTTGAAATCCATTTTTGAATATCAGGTCCATCGTCTCTCGGAATCTCTCCAGCTAGGAGGAGCCTATGCCTCCATCTTGTCCAGAGGGAGGAAATAGAGAGCCAGGTCAAGAGACCTACCACGAGAAAGAGGAGCATGTAAATGTATCGGCTCCTCTTCCGAATCATTTCAAAAGGGACGAATCAAGCCCGATCCTTGACCTGTAAAATGAGGAACGAGTGTCAAAGGAGTTATCATTATATTGCGGGATTAAAAATGGTCACAATGACTGATTCTTGTCACCTTAATGTAAAGCTAACAGCCCATAGTCATCAAGTGACTAATATCTTCAAGCTATATGTCTCCGACTCAGGCACTCTCTTCGTTTTCATTCTGACTAATTACAAATTAATGTAGAGCGGGGACCGGTGATTTTATTGTCATGTTGATTCCTTGTGCGTCAGTTATTCCGGATTTAATTACACTGGACCGGGCAATGGCACCTGTGACCTGGAGTACTTGAGTTTGGATATGGCTGCTAATAAATTGATATGGCACGGTAAGAGCTCGGCTTCAAGAACTGACTTCAGCAAAGGCTCGCCCCTTTACTCCAACCTCATACTCGTCACTGTCAAACTGAAAATAGATTGTATTATGATAATGCTTAGATTTATCAACTCACTAACTACGAACTACTGCCTGCTTCAATATGACACATTTATTCTCAAAGAACGATACAAGTTAATTAGCTTGTCTCTGGTGTCCGCTTTCAAATTGTTAGCAAATTCACGCTAACCCTTTAAACTTAAACCTAAAATACCAACACGTAGGGAATCAACGTCTCCTTACCTGTGTGACCCCTGAAGTACGGACTGGGGGTCCAATGTGATGGTGTCTCCGCCCTCCTCCTTGGTCTTGTCTTCTGGAGATGACACGTGAAGAATTAGTCAAAAGTAAAAGAGATAAATTTTTAATTTTGTACTCGTCCGCCTTTGAGGGACGGAGGGACTAAACTCTGCGCCTGCTGGACTCATTCCTCCTTTCTCTCACTTTCTCTCATTTTACTCTCAATCAAGTCTCTCTTCCAGGACGGGGTCAGAGGTCAGGCCTGAGGTCTTGCGGGGTGATTAGCAATATGACTATATTCTTCGCTTATTAATAGCTGCGATAAATTAAATGGAGACGACTAGGACTAGGCATTTTCAGCCAATAATCGTTTCACCTACATTGTCTTTAAAAAAATACTATATTGCTATTTTTCGAGCTGGAAAAGATTTGTATATGATCTTGTGGAATTAATTTTCTTGGAAAAACTATAATTCGGCATCACCTAAAAGTATACACATAATCCTATCCAATAGTTTTTCTCATGTTTATACTCATTTATTCCATTTAGGACCAAATAGGGTAATTGATAACACCTTCTTTTGAAAAACTTAAAATAAGCAATCAATTAATTTGGAATATGTACATACTTTTTTTAATGGCTTACTGTGAGTTCGAGAATAAAAAAATGCTAATCAGATATTTTAATTCGTCCTAGAAATGGCTGCCGTTGTGTATAGGCAAATTAGAGCAGCAGTCCAAAAGCAAAATCATATTTTTTTAAACCGAAATACAGGACCTCGGGCATATATCGGACTATCAGTCCCGAGTACTTTTAAAACAATTTCGCCGATTTCTACCTTTTTAGCCTGCCTCAAACTATTTTTATTGAGTGAACATCTTCATTCCACTAGAATATATATTTTCCGCTAAAAGTTATATCTTATCCAACTCGATTTTACCCGAAATATTATGTGTAGTTGTAGAATGTAGCTAAATCTACTTTTAGTGTGGCTTGGCTTGTTAGGTATCAAAACTCCAAAATGCGTCGCGTTCGTAATAATCAAATCTAACAACAATGAATCAAGTACTTGGAGTTTTTGAACTCTCAATTAAGTAATGTTCACCTTATTAATTAATATGGAATTTGTTCACTGACATAAAACTTGAACTTATAAAGTTAGGAGTGGGCGGCGGTCTACGGATTTGTATTAAGGTTTCCGGTGGCGTCAGTTCCTGTTCCAGCCACCACTTCCGTGGCTGGGGGCGGCAATTTGAGTTTGTTCCGACAACAGACGCAGCAACAGACCTGGAACACAATTAATTCAGGAAGCATGACATAGAGACAGAAATCAGAGTGATTTCTTCTCATTTAATTATGAAAGTGAGTACTTACAAAGAAATATGAGATGCAGATGATGAAAATGAAGAGCCCGATCAGGTTCATCTCGTATTCCAAATTCATGGTTCGTCTTAGATCTTCCTTTTCACCACTCACGCTTTCTTAGAACAGTTTTTTGAGTAAATTCCACACTTTCATTGCAACGGAATGAACGAAAGATAGTAGTAGGTATTATGCTAGTTTGAGTGTACTGAGTACCTCTTCAGATTTTTCAAGGTGGGCTTCTTCCATAATATGGAGGCCGGAGAACCTTTGAAAATAGATACGGAATGCTAGACGAAGGTGTAGCGTCCGATTTGCAGTATTTGTGTAGGGATGAGTTCCACAGATTTCCCATTTTTATCCCTATAGATCCTACTTTGTTCAATGTACCTACTCCTATATGTACTTCCTACACTTCCCGGTGGAACACAAATATACAACACTTTTAAAATAGAGCAACCTTATATTCAAGAAGACCCCCTGATCCCGACTCATAATGTTTCTTTTTCAAATGTTTATTTACGCAAAAGCAAGGCGATTTAGGTCTTTCACAACTGAACCGAAAACCAAAAGGTTCTGCCTATTTAATAGTTGACCGTTCTGTTTTCCAGCAGTAGCAGATGTGGCCTGTCTAACGCTGGTCCATTTATTCAAATCAAGTATAAAGTCATAAACAATGCCGTTAGTAATTTAATTAGTACTGGTTTGGACCTTTATGTATTTAGTACGGAATCAGCTGAACCTGACTTACAGCATGTTTTAATGACATCTTAATTATCATTATAAAAATCCTGAAACATGTATCTGTGCAATGACGAAGGTCCAAGCTGTTTCAGCCTGCTGAATGTGTAGGAATAAATGTACGAAATGTGGGTACACCTGCATGTTAGTACCAGCCAGAGAAGGCCACCCAAATATACTTTGACCTCATTTTTGGGAAGCGTAGGATGTATGACAGAACTTGTGATTCATTTCCAATCATTTGGGCAAGATCGGATTCCCGTCTTGATTCGGCCGAGGCGTTGTTTCTCGTATCTTCATATGTCCATCTGTAAAAAATAAGAAGATCGAACTTACAAGTCGTTCTTAAGTCTGGATCGGAATATTTCTTTGATAAATTGTCAATACAAAGAACAGTTGGTGGATGCTCGATAATACCTGTGCGGACACTGGGTGGGCTCTTTGAGCTGAAGCAGATCCGACTGATGCATATGAAGAAGATTGCGAGGAGAAAGAGCGTGAGGAAAATGAGTGGGACAAAGATGAGACTAATAGAAAGGAGACAGACAGACACATGCTACACTATTATTATTGTAGAGAGAGGCTTTCTAAGATCTTGGTAACTATTGTTACTTACGGAGATGTGAAGTCAATTGGGGGATCTGGCTCAAGATGTGTGAAGTGTCCGCCGCCCCGCCCTCCAATAGTCGCCGCCTTGACCATCTGCCTTAATAATTACTGGACCAACTAACAATCAATTCTTGAACTAGACTATGACCTTGATTGAGGTATGAATGAGGGAGTCTTAGGGAACCGCGGAGATCCACGTGCGGACAATCGTGGGTAGGAGCTATAAATAGGAACTGTTCTAATAGGATTCTCCTGACTCCTATTAACCTTTTTGGCATATTTCCAAAAGAATCTCCATTCCTTCTCATACTTCTTAATCACGCTATTATGCCAGCAGTGGTCCAGTAAAGATCTCTAAATTAATCTTCAACCTTCAGATGGAATTTTGAAAATGTTGTATAGATAGTAGATACACAAGAATCAAATAATGAAGGTACGGATGAAAATTAAAAGGCAATGGCTGAGTTGCGAAGCCAACTTCGGAGACCATTCAAAATTTGTTATTTAACGTGACATCCCAAAACACGTAATGAAGGACAGCCTTACGAAGCCTAGGCTAGGTGTCACAATCGGACTTTCTACCACTCAGTCCCCGTATTATAAAACAACTGTGTATGTACTGTAATTTTTGAAAATATAAATAATAAATATAGAGGCGGTTTCCGCTGCAGCAGAGCTTCCAAGCCTTCTGGAGTCATGTCAGGGACTCCGTTGATCCCGACTCGAAGGATTCCCTCTACATTTGAACCGAGCCCGGTTGAGACGGCTAAAGTAAGAGCTGAGAGCCAAGAAGGCCAATTTTTATTTTGATTCCATATGAAGTAATTTGGGAAGATACTCTGTACTTGTTTTACTCTAGATCCTAGTGTATCCCTTCCAGTTTGAATGGAAGGTGTCCTCTGACATTCTGAAGGAACGGAGTCTAGAGACGAGTCCAGGGACTTCCCAGGCAGCTCTGCCCCAAGAACTTGCCTTCGTCTCTTCCCCAAGTTACACGGGGACTGGGCCCAACGGCCCGTCTGAATGGTAAGCCCAAGGCCTTCAAGGTTCCAGCATATGGGAGACTTATTTTGGTGGCTTCCCGTTACAGGGTCCTCCAACTGAGTACTGATCAGCGAGGATCTGACGGACACCGCTACTTGTCCCTCTACTTGCTCTTCAAGGGCTACGAGCAGAAGGAAGGCCTAACCCAAGCAAGCGTCATCTACAGTCTCCAAATCCTGTTGGAAGGGAGCGAAAACTGCTTCCATTTTAAGCGTGAGCCCTGGAATCATGAATCGGAGGCCCTTGGAGCCATTTGCCTAACTTCTAGCTTATGCTTTCAGAGAGCCGAGTCCGTCACTTTGACTCTGCCAACGGGAACGCCAACTGTTTCGGCTGGCTCCAGTTCCTTGCCATCCATAAGCTTGGTAACCCGCCGCCGCCCGTCTTCAGCATTGGGCTCAACCTCTGGATCCTGGACAGAGACTCCTGCTCCATCCTCGACGACAATTGGGGGCCAGGACCCGGGATCCGGGAACTCCCTTCTTCGGCCGATTCCACCGAGCTCCGGCCTCTGGAGAACAAGGAGGAGGAGAATGATGGGATGACGAGTCCTTACAGTCTTAGTCGGCCCTCAACTGCCAACTCTGTCACCTCAACCTACTCCAAGGACTCGAAGGGGAGTGAGGAGGACTTGCCAAGGCGTCAGAGGGACTACTTCAAGGAGCTCATTGCTGGGCTCTGGGTCTCCAAGCAAGGCTGGGATCTCGAGGTACGGGCTGGGAATCTCTCGTTCCAGGCTCACTTCTCAATACTCACTGGTAAGTGAGGCTCAACCCTTGAAATGCTTCAAAGGGCGTGTTATTGTTAATTTGGGATCCTATTGTACTAGCCCGATCGAGCCTCCTAGCTCGGGAGCTCCCACTCATCCCCCTCAACGAGGACAAGAAGCGGGTTTACAGAATGGATGACGTTGAGGACGAGAGTCTGGCCGAGGTCATGTTGGAATACAGCTACACCGGAACCACGGGCCTTCTGGGCGGGCCAAAGATGGAGGCCCTCTACAAGGCGGCCACAAAGTACGAAATGCGGGCACTGAGGGCCGAATGCGTTCGGGAAATGACCAAGGCTATTCCGCCGAACAAGCTAGTCTCCCTCCTCGGCTTCTTCAGCTCATCCTGGGCTGAGAGCGGAACGGAGTCACTAGCGGACTTCAATGACCTCGCTCAACACGTATGGCAGTAAGTCAGACCCTTCTAATTTCAAGATAAGGCCATTTTGGACCCAGTAATCAATTCAACATGCATTTCTGCTTGTTCCAAAGTTACCTCCGAGAATTGAAACGAAATGAGGAGTTCGAGAGACTCTTGAAGGGTGAACCTCCGGCAGATTTTGGAACACACTATTTCCTTAAACGGCTACTCTTGGATTCTCTGTCCAACAATTGAGGGGTCTTTCAGGAGCTACATCTACTATAAATATATCCGGAAAGCCTGAATCCGTGTAATAATATAAAAGATCAATAAAGGTGCAGTAATCATAACTCCGCGAAACCAAAGTTACAAAAAATCCTCTGCACGTTGAGCACAATCGAAATCAAAAGTAGAAGCCCAAAATTCGGATATGATCGAAAACAATAGTAAGTCCTTGCAAGTATATTAAAACATTTTAGAAATCAAGTCAGGCATGTCAAGTTGGAATATAAATGATAGAAACCGATTTAACGTTAATGTCAAATTTCATGTCTTAAATCTCAGCGTACCAAAACCTGATAAGGATAATGCAATTCAATCAATTTTATTTCACAGTTGTCGTAGTACATTAGTCGTAGTACTAGGTTTACTTCTTATTGGCATTGATATTTGAGACTTCTTGATTTTAATTCAATTTCTTAATCTCACGCACTCCGAAGTACTGATTAACTTCAACGGCTGGCATGCTTACGCCTACGGGAAGGCCAAGCGGGTCTCCGTCTCCGCTCAATCCTTGCATAAGGATTGGGACGAACTCGGAGTCGGAGTCGGAGTCACAGTCTCCGCCAACGTAGTCCCGCTTCTCCCGCTTATAGATCTTGTTCAAGTCCTTAGCCTTGTCAGGGTTCTTGACATAGAAGTCTGAGCACAGCCAGACCCCTGAGCCCACATTGACTTGAGCATCCAGGTCGAAGGCCGTCTTGGTGGACGGAGTCACGGAACAAAGCCATGATTGGTATCGAGAACTATGGCCTACGCCAGGTTGAGTCAGCCCGGGGTTCAGGAACTTCGTAACGGAATAGGACTTTGCCAGGCCGTGGTCCATGTTGAAGGGCTGGATCTGTTCGGGTCCAGGAACCACATCAAAGTAGTGACGATAGTTTCCGGTCCCGGATTCCTTGATTCCGACGTAAAAGTTCTGGAACTCCACTTCGTTGTCTGGCCGGAACACTTCAGCCAGGAGAGAATTGAAGAGCGGCCTGGGGCCTTCGTCGACACTGAAGGATCTCATTACCGTCAAATCCAGACAGCAAAGGCGGCGGTGGCGGAGGGCGGCCCGAATGAACTCCGAAAGGTCCTCCTTCGTTCCGTGTCTCTCACTGTATGAGATCTTAAGGAGCTCCAGATTCCGCATTTTCTTCATGAACTTGGCTCCGTTGAAGTCTGGAGCGGTCCAAACTCAATAGCCAGCCTCATAAACTTCCAAGGAACTTGGCAGCTGATTCAAGTTCTTAACTTCGACCCCGCAGTTAGTCGCGGTCCGAAGTTTTAAAGTCTTAAGTTTCGGACAGAATCGCAGGATTCGAAGGTTCAGCTCCAGGTTACTATTATTATTCCGCTTGGATAGACCAGATAGGCTCAAGTAAGTCAACGTTTCCCAGTTCCGCACAACGAGGTTGGTCAGGAACCGTGCCGTTGGATTTCCCAATGCCAACTTCTCGAACACAAGGTCAAGGGGCTTCGAGCTTATATTGGGTGCAAATGAGGTCATCGACGACGTTTTGCCGTATTTGATCAGGGATTTTGCAGAGAAAGAGTGACTTGAGCCGGCGGATAGGGAAGTCCAGTGGTCCGAGCAGAATATTCCCTTTTAAGTCCACGGAATTCCCGTAGAGGTTCTGGATAATTAGCTTCTGGAGCGTCGTTGCGTGGACTTTAAGAAAGTCATTGATGGAGCTCTCCGACTCCCCAGCAAAGAGCAAAGAAGAGTTTTGAGAGGTTGTTCCAGGTTCGCCCGTGTAGGAATTCCTCGAAAATCGATGGGTTGACATAATTGCAAAACGTTAGAGCCCGAGCTCTGGACAGGCTGTCCAGAATAGACTCCTGACTCCCAAGGAAATTGATGATGGCCTCCTTGATCAGCGATCTTTCGAGAAAGTCCTCCATGCCCTCACGACGGTCATCAATGTTTACTACGAGTCCAGCCATAGACTGGTTCTTGTTCCATCTCTTGGATACGAGGAGGGCGTTCTTTTGGGAACGCAAATCAGCGTACTCCAAGATGTACTGGAGAGCCTGTAGTGCAATGATGAATATGAGTTAAACTAAGAACTCGATCTAAAGTTCAATATTTCACGAAATGAGGCGCCCTGGTTCCTACCTAAACGGAAACACGAAATGAGGTGCCCTGGTTCCTACCTATCTAAGCGGAAACACGAAATGAGGCGCCCTGGTTCCTACCCATCTAAGCGGAAACATGAAATGAGGCGGCCTGGTCTTTTACCAAATTAGGAATTTCGTCCCACGGAACCGTCCCCATCCTTTCGAGTACAAGTTGTTGCTTCAAAAGGACCTTTTCCAATTTCCTGGCTTGTCACGAGTTGAACATTGAGAATAATTTTCACATCAGCTTGCAGTGTTTTTGAGTTTTAATAAAAGTGCAATAAAATGTTGTCCTTCGGTGTTGAGCGACGGTATATGATTATTTTTTGTAGTTTACCGAAAGCATGGTTGGCCTTGGACGGTTATTTTGCTAGCCGGCATACGCAATTCACAAGACGGAAATGTCAACAAACTCTGCCTTAGGCGCGTTGTCTAACCACCCTGTCTTTCTGCGTACCAAGAGCTGTTGAGGTCAACCACCCTGTGTTTTTGTATATTTTAATGGTGCTTCATTGATCGTTTTTCCTCAAAAGTGGCTGGATAAATGATATAGTGCTTCGCATAGCTCGAATTTATATACAAACTATCCAACAAGCCCGCGCTAACGAGGAACGAATAACTACGTCTTCTAATTATTTCTAGGGTGCATGGACAGACCACCATTATCAGCAGTTCATCTAAAACAAACGCAGCCATGGCCCATGCACGCTAGAAGTAATTAGAAGACGTATTTAGTTGTTCCATGTTAGCGCGGCGCGGGCTTACCATGTTAAATATTTTATACCTCCCAGGACTTGGCTGCATAAAAGGAGGAAATACAGCATGGAGTGAGCGATAAATTGCATCTTGCTAAGGGTTGTAAAAATTCCGCTATATGATAATTGGCCTTAATAAGTGCGGGTAGAACGACCGCGTCGAAGCGACGCACTTATGCTCTTATTATACACAGTTAAGTAGGAAATAAAGGAAGCAATTTGAAAGGGGTCACAGACGAACAAACCAATAATTACATAATCGTCTTTACTACGTTAATACGATAATAAACGTAATTCAAAATGAGGCACCAAAAATACAAAATGTTCCGACTCAACCGCTAGCGTAAATTAGTTTGTATACAAAAAAGGTTAAATCAAATATTGACATTGCACGATTACTTATAGACACGCTAAAATGAATGGTACATGTGTCTAGCCTCTAGCCTAGCGCAGCGCAGTATTGTACACTTCAGTTCATTTATTGTTTATGGTCCGGTTTTGGGGAAATATATTATTATTAAAGTGATTTTCAGACTTCAGGGGCATCTAAGAGGAAAGCGTGAAGCGTGAGACGAAAAGGGACAGAGGATCAACTTCTGAAGAGCGGGATTTGCCAAAAGTCACGTTCAATTTTTTAATAGTTATTTTCGGTCTCACTAACTGGCACCACCCGCACCTCCCACACCACCCGCACCACCCAACGCTATTGTCACAAGAATTTCCGA
>JAQFZY010000035.1:0-70974 GCA_034696285.1 Hypogastrura burkilli | reverse complement strand
CTAATTCGTTCCAAGCGTAGAGCCAACCTCGCTAAGCGGCGGAGCCGCGTGCGCAAGTATAAGACTCGAGCCGAAGGCGAGGTCGTTACTTGTACAAGCATAAAATGTTTAATCTATGTAGTAGAGGTAGACAGAAGATGCGTCTTACTATTGTTTTAATATTTCACAATATAGAATTTGATATGTTGGTATGTGGTATGTATATGATTTGCGGACAGCAAACAGTACAAAATTCGAACCTACTACTACTACATATGTATTAACTACATATATGTACATAGGAGTAATGTTATGTCGTTGTACATACTTGAGAATACAGTTAATTATAATGTTAATTATACGTAGGAGGGTTGAAAAACAAGTCGGACATCAATAATTCAGGCCACGTTGTAAATAATACAAAAGTCTCACTTGTACATACTATGACGCTGACATGAAGTTCATAAAGTTGTAAATTACATATAGCCACAACAGGGCGTTGTTGTACATAATGCATAACGTTCTTTCATTAGACCTACTACTCTATTGTTTGCCATCTGTTTCCCGCGCAAAAGAGATGACCTTGACCGATGGCAACTAATACTATACCCGTTTCTACTGTAATTTAGGAAGAATCCCCAACTAGCCCACGAGATCAAGTACAACAACCTGGAGTCTCTCCGAACGAGTAACTTTGACCCCCGACGCCTTACCAAGATAATCGTTCATGGATTCGGTGACACGGCCACCGAGGCTGCCGTGACCTACTACTTGATAGAAATGCGGGACGCCTACTTGAGCCTTGCCGACGTCAACTTGATCATAGTTGACTACTCAATCCTTGCCATCCCGCTCTTCTACTATACGGCGTTCCCTGACACCGTGGGAGCCCGGCTCGGAGAGTTCCTCGACTTCCTTGTCGCTCACGGCGGCCTGGACCTTGACTCGGTCCACATTATTGGGTTTAGCTGGGGAAGTATGATCCTACTAATAGACCATTTCTTAAACTACAATCCTACACCAAATATATGATTTACTTTATGCTGATTCTAGGTCACGTGGCGGGCCTGGCAGGTTACCGCCTAAAGGGCCGTGTGGGACGAATTTCCGGCCTGGATCCCGCCGGCCCAACATTCCATCACTTGCCAAATGAGCTCCGGTTGGACCGGACTGACGCCCAATTTGTGGACATCATACACACGAATGGTGGGCGGCGGCTCTGGACCGGCGGTCATTTCGGGATTTTCGAGGCCCTGGGACATGTGGATATTTACCCGAATGGGGGCCAGGTCCAGATTGGGTGTCCAAAGTCCAATCCTTTTCTGTATAGAAGTGAGTACAGACTACGGGCCGTTCCAGATCAAGTTTTGTGTATTACCTTAGTTTAACTTAAATTATTCGCAAATATGAATCATGACTTCAGCTTTTTTAGAATTGTGACTTTTGACCCAATCCTGACATCTTAGCATTATTTTCCATGCTCAACAGGCCTGGAATGCAGCCACGGAAGAGCCGTCCGCTACTTCATTGAGTCCATCACCTCACCGGTGGCATTTCCGTCCTGTCCTTGTGAGTCACTTGAGGCATATGTTGTAGGGGCCTGCCCTTGTCATTCTTCGGAGATGGCTTACATGGGTGAACACTTGTCGCATAAGTAAGACAATTGAACCTTGAGTTCTCTTTTCCATTGTTTGTGGTATCAATGGATGCAATTTATGGGTTGGAATTAACTGTAATTTTCGTCAATCCAAAATACAAATAGGACTAGAGGAATATTCCAGCTGATCACAAAGTCCAGAACCCCATTTGGGCAGGGCCCTCAAATGAACGTGTCCCTTCCAAGCCTGGGAAGATTATTGAAACTGGAAACAGGGAACGACTCTGGTGTGGCAGAAATAGCTGAACGGCATGGGCGAGCAGCAAATAGCACAGAATCTGAAGCAGAACTAAAATATGAGTCGCGTGGGTCAAGATCAAATGGTGTGATACAAGAAGAGGATGAGGCTGTTATTGGCTACAAAAACTCTAAGCTAAAATTAAAGTTCAAAAATACTTTCAATACGAAGGAATTCCCAAACGAAGATGTGATTCAACTCTGTCAAGCAGTTCTAGAGAACCGTGCCAATAGTATTATGCTGAGTGTTAAACGGGAAAATGAGACTGAACCAAAATTATATAATAGTTAATGTTTCATATTTTATAACAAATTATTTATACGTAATAATAAGTCAAGGCTTTTTTCTAAAATTAATTAATTCGTTCATTTTTTAAATATTTCATTTGTGCTTTTGTGCTTAAATTGTGCGACCATTTGTGCTTAAAAGTGCGGCTTTCATATTGAAATCCGGTGTTTTTTCTGAGTTACCATTTCAAAGTATTTTCTGTGCATTCAATTATAAACAAATTACGTTGTTGGAGCTTAAAATTCTGGTTTACAGAACCAATAACTTTCAGCAATTAAAAATTCTGGATTTCATTGAATTGGATATTGCATAATATGACGTGTTGATCGAATTTGGCCTTTGACACCCCGAATCGAAGTTCAGCGTTCAGCATGCGTACTGCTCCATTTTCTAAACAAGTTCAGCACCAGCTACCAGGCATGCTAGACAGCTGTACTTACTATACAGCACTAAATACGTATGATTATAACAATTATTTTATTTTAGAACACATAAAAAGTTTATGTAAACTGCAAATGGAATTAAAGTAAGCAATAAATTCCGATGCTACAGAGAGACAGAGTCCAATTTCTAATTCTTTACATCCAGCGCCCTCTCCGGCCCAGCGGCTACACTCTTGCCCTCTGCTCTCTTTCGTGGAGCTCGGTACCAGAAATAGAAATATGTCATTTTAAACTATGCTATAACTACAGTAATAAACATTTAATTACAATTTAAAATTCAAAATCTGAATTAAAAGACTTTGAACTTATGATTTCGTACAATAAAGTTGGATAAGTCTGCTGAATACGTTCATTTTCAAATGTTGAAAGAAGCAGCCGGACTTGGGAATGTGAGCCTGAGAAGAGTGTAGTATATATAGGAGTTCCGAGCTCAAAAGACTTCGTAGTACCTTCGGGTCTACATATACTAAAATTGGAACGATACAGAGAAGATTAGCATGGCCCCTGCGCAAGGATGACACGCAAAATCGTGAAGCGTTCCACATTTTTTTGACTATTTTTACCAGGAAATTTACGGCGTAATTCGCATACTTATCTTTTATTTTTGAAATTCATATTCTGCAATTTCTTTGAAACGTAAATAATAGACAAATTATAAACCCTCCTTGAAATTAGCTCTTTAAATACTACGACTTGTATATGGTACGAATACGGGGGTTTATTTCAGCATTCTTGTATTGTAGTTAGAAAAACATGCATGTAGAATTACATACAGTCTTACAGTAGGCAAGAATTATTGTTTGAATAATTACAACGTGATAAAGTAAGTGTGTACATATAATTTTGACGGAAGTTGAGTGCGAAATTCTCCACGCCCTCATTGATGACGATGACAGCTCCCATTTCGTATTATGATCTGTATTCACGCAGAAAAAATATAAATTAGTGTCAGATATCTCCTTAATATTATATACGACTGAATATTATTGCCGCACAAAAGTATTGATTCTAGCATAATTTTGACAAATTATGAGATATTTAAATTAAACCATTACGTTAGGTTTTAAGTTGAGTTTTGAATACAAGCAATCAATTTTTCCACTGAAGAGAGTTTTAGTTTATCTATTACTTACTTTGAATTTTAAATGCTTTATGCCAAAGTCAATATTATTATGGAGTCATTATTGTCTTAAAAAGTTATACTGTGGATGACTCACGCCGTTCACTTTCTGCCCACCCCAGCCGCGGTTCGGGTCTTATCCAAACCGGGTGGGAGCCTGGAAGCAAGGGTACCATAGACCCCTGGGGGCACAAACGGGATTGACATTGACCCTTCCGCCTCCTCGCCCCCAGTCCCGTTTTTTGATTCCGCCTTCTCCGGAGTAGCAGTAGGACTAGCACTGGACAAGCAGATTATTTGGGCCAAAAATAGACTAACTATTGTTATACAAAATAAGTTCCGTAGCCAAAGGTTCATTTTGCAGCTTGCTTCGGTTGGACTGTATCAAATAGAAACTAGCACTACTAGCCAAGTAGTCAGCTGAACTTGAACTGGAAACTGAAATATTTGCGAGCCTATTCTATTGTAAGAACTTGGCCCATAGTTTTCTCTATTGTTCTTTGAATTGGGCCGTGACACATGTTTATCACTACTTTTATGACACAATTAAGTCTTGCAGTACAGAAGCGAGCACCAAGTGCCTTAAGCCAGTAGCCGGCTCGAACAATACAAAAATGACGTCAAGTTTGTGTATATTATAACTTTCATACAAATTACGTGCACGTGGTTATAATAATTCCAACGGCAGGAATCATCTATGTAGTTCTATTGTTGAATGTCGAGTTAAGTAGTCACCGTACTCTTAAATACAATGAAAAGACATTGATTTCACTTTTATTTCAGTTTTCGGATATTACTGTAAGGTCACAGCTATTTTCATACATTTTTTTTTTCACTCCATGTAACATATGAAAATCCAATCTACAGTTTGACTATATTTAAAATCAAAATATAATCAATCGGACAAGGAAATGTAGGTCTCTCTAATGTTCCAAGAACGTTATAATTTAGGATTTTCCAATATCTGGGACGGGCCTCTAAAGCGCTCATTTATATATTGTATGTATGTATCAACAATGGCATAATGCGATATTATGCATGCAGGATTACCGTGCCAAGCCCAAGGCCCAAATAGTAAAAGTTACACAATTATTGAAGAGACTCGGAAAACCCCAACAAAGACTTAAAAGTTTCCCCGTTATAGTCTTTCAAACTGATACAAATCTTGATCCCCATCTCAATTGCATATTAATTGTAAAATCTGCGTTTGTATTTAATCCACCACTATAGCAAAAAGAACGAAGCAGATCTGAAACTAGCTTAAAATAAAAAGTTATGAGTTCATAATGCAACAACAGGCTCATCAGTTCATTCACAATTTGCCTCGGATGCGTGATACGCACTGGGCCTGCTGCTGCCACTACTAACACAATCCTTGCCTGCCAGTAAACAATGATGACGCAAATTGTCAATATGACATAGCTTGGGAGACTACAATAAGAAGAACTGACTTTCCCTTTTTCTTAGCTGGGATTACCTTATGATGGGCAGGTCGTGGAGTACATACAAGAACCTGGTCAACTCTGAAGGGAATGAATGAGTCCCGTTTAGTAGTACACGATCTCTTACCTTCATTTTCATCCGTTGTTACAATGCGGTTCCCTTTAGTGTGCCGCGTCATTGCCTGTTGTGTATCCGGAAAGTTTCACCGGATCGTCAATAATCGTCTCTGTAACAATAGTAGTGAGGGAGGGAACCTAGTTCCCAGCCCAGGATCAGAGATGATCTGCCTAATAATCATGGTAAGGTAAATTATGTATATAAGGACGCCCTAACAATTCCAAAGACATCATTCCATCCACAGCTCTACAGCAGCTCACATCAAAGCTTCAGCTCAATATTCAACACAATTTCAAGTGACATCAACCCTTGGAGTAATTGCTAACGAAACCACAATATGAAGGGGCTTAAAATCATTGTCTCCATCTTCGCGGTGCTGGTTGTGAGCGGAGGTGCTCAGGGACGCGTTGTATTTGAGAATTCTGATACTGCGGATTCAGACGCTACGGCCCAGGTACGTATATTAAATACTGTGGAATGTATTTGTTTTTGGTTGTATGCTTTATACCACAAAATAAATACTTGGCTTGGATAGATAGATATTTAAGACAGGGCTCAATAATTTAAAGAACTTCTATTTTTCGTATCGGAAATAAAACTGATTTTCGAGAAAAAAATTATAACATTTGACGTAGCACATTATCTCGTTGTACTCTAAACATACCTTTACCTTAATTAGCTATAATTAACTATTTGTATTTTAAAATTACCGGTAAAAAATTATCCTTTTACCGATGGTACGAAGTTATTGTACTGATTAAAATTTGAGGAACACCTATTTAAATAATCACCAATTATTTCGAAATCTCTCCCCAATTTATATTGATTTTTTCACCGGGGTTTTAAAATATTTCGAATAAGAGAATTTTTAGTCCGTTACTTATTGCAATATAAATAAGTAAACATTGCTTATAATAAGTTTGAAATGATTTGTGAGTTATTTGCTGTAATTGATGAGGAAATCTGATTTATTTGGTGAGAGATTTCGAATTAACTGGTGATCGTTTAAATGGTAGCCTTTAAATTCTGGTGGCCACTTGTCGCACGAAAATCAGGAAGTTGGAAACCAAGATGGCCGCCACTCGTCTAAATTCTAACTTTTGTCTGATTTCAGGAACAAGCTAGTTCAGCCCAGCTAACCGAGACTACCGATAGCTTGGCTCTACCTTCAGCTGTCGAATCCGAGGCGGGTCCAATCTTCCACCAAGGAACAGTACTTGAGAGCCCCAAGAACGAAGTGCCCGTAGTCCCTGCCAGGCCCACCCAAGGCCGGACCTTCCATCACTTGGCCAAGCTCCATCACAGCATTGAGTACAAGCTGAACTCCCTCTTTGCCAAGCTGATTAGCCCCTTCCTCCAAGGTCATGGGGATCCCCACTACTTCCCACAGAGCCCTTACAGCTACAACGGCGGGAACGAAATTTACCGGAAGGACGTTGGAGCCGAGCCCCAGCACCCGCTCAAGAAGCTCATGGAGCCCCTCGAATACTTGATGGACCATCCAATTAACTTCCGCCAGCGCCTGGCCAACCTCCATCATCGCCTTGGAAAGCGGAGCCTGGAGCAGGTTGAGCCTTCAGGCCGGCAGCCCAAGACGCTCTACAAAATCATTCCCAACTTTGAGCAGAAGGTTGGGGCGGTGATGAAGAGGATCCTTGGGCCGATTTACGGGAGCCAGCCAACAGGTGGGTTCTTCGAGGAGGGGACTCCCTATAAATCAGACTTACAGGCTGGCCAGCAGGCTCCGGTCCTCCGCTTCACTAACTTCATGAAGATCCTGCCCCAGCTCTTTCAAAGGATGTCACAGATGCTGAGGGTCCCACAGAGGTTGGCCGGGACCCCGGTTGTCCAACGCTCAAACTACGCCCAGTAGGTCCTGGATAAATTATGACTTGTACTATCCAGTACAAGCGAATAGTTTATGAAGCGTCGGAAAAGAACCAACAGTTGTCTGTTCAATAGACATTACCAAGTAATTGCCGGTTTTAAGGCAATATCAAACACTTACTACAGTACTACTCAGAGGAAAAGTGCCATGTTAAAATATTTGTATCCATGAAGTTTGATTATTTTTGTAATAAAAATTCAGGTGAATTTTAAATGGTTAATGCTCTCATGTACTGATTTAGCTCATAAAATCGCGCTAACAGCGTACATCCCTTAAGTCATGAAATTGTGGCAAAATTTCGGATAACAATTTCGAAGATAGCTTCTGGAACAGAAATACAGAATGTATTAGCTTTATTAGGTTCTCATTCTCATTAATTTGTAGTAATTACACAATCTAACGTTAGTTTTGACATGGATATGTACAGATACGTATACGTACAGAAAGCTGGCTAGTTTCTAAATGCTTTACGCGGCCTTGAATTAAAGGAATTAATGAATCGTTAAAAATTAATTTATGTATTTATTTTAAGACCCGGACTTCGTGGGATTGAGAATTAGAAATCAGCAGTTACAGATACAATAAAATATATATTGGAATTGACCGATTAATGTTTCATAATATGAAATAAGAAGTAGGATATAGGTAAAAATTCATAAGTTATAATATTATTAAATTTGAATTTAAAATTGTGTAACGTTTGACATGCCTATATGTCATACTGTATGCATACACACATTCATTGTGCGGTACGATTACATAGTAATACTCTTGCTAATTCATGTTTGTCCTTTTTATGTATTTATCTACACATAATAAACATACCGCATATATGTAGAACTTGAGTTTCAGGGAACCCTAGAACTATGTAGGTGGATAACAGGTACATAAATAATTTAGGGGTTAAGGTCGCAGGGCCGTAGTCGGATATTAATTTGACTTGAATCCAAGGATAGGAACAGGATTTGGTTTACGTAGTATGAGTAGTTTGTATACATACATAGGTAGTATACAAGTTAGCGTGCCAAGATGAGGATGTTAGAGAAATTTCCAGGTCAGTCTCACTCATACATGACGTTGTCCATGAGGGGTCGGACCAGGGGCTGGAGAACGAACTTTGTGAGGCGATTCGGGCCAATCTCGCTTATGAAAATACTCCGGCCGTCCCGAGCCACGGCAATGTCATGTGGCGAAATGAAGGAGCGCTGTGAGGTCCAGGTGTCAACGACCTGGGCCGTCTTCCAGTCAATTGTTAAGCCCTGCGTTGTGGCCGGGGCCGAGCCCACCCCGTTTACGCCATACAGTCGGCCGCCTGTCAAAGGTTGCCATACATTAAGGCTTAGCCTTCATCGGGTTAAAAGCTGACATTTTTATCCCTGCTATGGGATATTTTTAGGTTAAGTTAGGTTTAATGCTTGTCAAGTTGGGATAGTCGAAGTTTAACTAAGCCAAGGAATATATAGCTCACAAATAGCGTTGGGTTAAGTTTGACCATGCTTAGTTAGGTTAGGTTTGACTATGTTCGGTTAGGTTAGGTTTGACTATGTTCGGTTAGGTTAGGTTTGACTATGTTCGGTTAGGTTAGGTTTGACAATGTTAAGGTAGGTTAGATTTATAGTTATAATTTTAAATCCAAACCCTTTAAAAAATTCGCCAAATTGACTTCGCCAATATGACGACTGAATTTTTTCCCGGCACTAAAAACACGATACCGTTGATAATACAACGCCTTGTGCTTAAATTTTTGGACTCACTTGCGTAGGAGATCCCGAAAACGCGTCCCACGTAGACCCCATTAGTGACCGAGACAATTTCCCCGAATTGTTCCCCTTTCCGGAGCCCAGCATTTATACAGAGGACACGGCGGTGCTCTCGATCCGCAATACAGAGCACATCTTCCTCCTCAATCAGGGCCAGGGAATGCGGAATGGCCAGCGTTGAGCCTTTCCCGTCCTTCCAAATCCAGCCTAATGGGCAACATAATGGCCGGTCAGGTCACATAGAGCCCCAACCCTCGGCCCTCACTACTTTATTACCTTCTTCCCCAAACTTGGCCACAAAGTTCCCGTCCTTGTCAAACTTCATGATCCGGCTATTACAGTAGCCGTCGGCCACGAAGAAGGTCCCGGACATGGCCACAGCAACGTCCGTGGGCTTACAGAAGCAGTCGTTGGTCGTGCCGGGCATGAACCGATGGCCCAGCGTGAGTAATGGCTTGTCCGAGCCCGGACTGAACTGTAATTAGGTTTAGTGAAAGTTAGGTTTAAATTTAAACTGACATGGCCATTATAAGGAGCACACTATGCCCAGAAGGCCATACCTTGAATACTTGATGAAGGGCCACGTCCGTGAGCCAAATACTGTTATTGGAATCAATTGTAATCCCATGGGGCATGTAGAAGAGGCTCCCGCCCCAGGATGCTAGCATTTGACCCGTCTGGGTGTCCAGGACTACGATGGTGTCCTCCTCAATTGGGCCTTCCTCTTCCCGCTGGTAATGGTTGGAGTCGTTGAAGGACCTGGGCAGAACAATTTTTGAATTACGGGATGAACAATATAAAATTTGCAAGGGATTTAGATGATAAATAATTGTGTATTACAGAGGTAGTTAAAGTTTTAAAATATAACCAGTCCTAATCGGGTCGACATAAACTAATCTATCTTAGCCTATAAAGTATCCAAGCCTAATATACTCTATTGCCCACATATTAACTAACCACACTGGATATAACCTAAACTAACCAAACCTAAATTAAGTTAACCTAACCTAATGCAGCCCAAAGTAACCAAACCCATGCTAACGTAGCCCTTGATTGTGTGCAAATTCAAAGACAAATTATACATACACTAATTAGTCAGCCTAACCTAACTTAACCTACCTTTTACATATAATTTACTATCTGCTGTCGTGGACTCGTGGATAAGCTGGTGGATAGTCGAAGCCACCTCGAAATTGAGCGCGTACGCTAGGTATTGATCTCAGATCTAGATCTAATTGTAGTTCCGGCTCCATCTCTCCGCTAGGCTAGCTGTAATAGCACGGAGTGCCTGCCTCTGGACAATGGACTCTAATTGAATATTGATTAGAAGAAACCCAAGCCTTCTCCTTCTTGGACGGCCTAACTCCTTAACTTTTCCCCACCAAATTGACTTTGTTCGGTCCGTCGGTTCTATTCTTGTATCCACTAGGTACGTGTACGTGGATTGTGATTCGAAGGCTTTATAGGAGCGTAAGATGAGCTCCAGTAAGTCTCAAAGGATAAGAACGGAGTCAAAGGAAATGTAGCTCAAGCTCAAGTCTACTGAGGTATTAAATTGAAAATGGGGAAGATGTGGCAGAAAGTTCAATAGGGATTTCAATATAAGGATTAGGTAAGTATTACGTCGTAAGGTTCAATATGGCTTCCACGTTCTTGTTCAAAGCACGGGAGTGTGTGACGGTAACAGTAGTCGAATTCAAAATTGGCCTTGGTAGTACCAGATCATTTTTTTAAACATTAAAATATTGATTCTACCGACGTTTTCAAAATCCAAGTTAATTTAGCTAAATCATAGTTAGAGTCGGCTTTGGTTTTAAAGTTCTATTATGTTAAGGTACTCTTGTTATGCTAGAGAATATTAAGTTAGGCTAAGTTGTACTACGAAACAAAAGAATTTGTTCCGTTAAATGCGAAAATAATTTATTTTCCGACATGAAAAAAAAACAAGGCTGTACGCTATTGACAATTTCATGTCTATAAAATATAGATCTTAACCCAACAGAGTATGCAAATGAACAAATCTGGGCGTTCTAAGCACTTTGACTCCGGTCGGGTATGGAATATGATTCCATTTACGGTCAGTTTGGCGAAAAACCAATTTGGCGATTATTTAGTTATTTGTTGTGAAAATAGTTAACCTAACCTAACCTAACTTAACCTAAACTGACCTAACCTAACTTAGCTCAACCTAACCGAACAAAAACCAATTTTCTCCAAGCTGGTTTTCGCCAAACTGACCCGATACCTATGATTCGGGAATGCATCCCCTGTAATCCGACCAAGCGATTTGATTTATTGCTGGTTTGCATATTTTCTATTCTTTGATCAAGTCTATATTATTTGAGACAGCAATATAATATTAAGTCTCAACAGACTAGAAACTACAATGGGGACTTGAGGATTCAGGCTGGATTGGGGCTCATCTGTAGCCTTTAGCTTTATGTCCCATTATGAACCCAGCTCAGGCCTCTCCTATAGTTGATATATAGGCTGGACTTACCCCGAGTCCCATACGACGGTGGCCCTGTGAAAAATGACTGGATTTCCGGACTTATCGACATCCACTCCGGAGATTTGGCCCAAGTCATACTCTTCTAGGGGCCAGCCCACGACTTCCTCAGGATGCAGCGGCTCGTCCTCAATCTAAAACAAAATTCAGTTAATCCCATTACTACGTGGAGCACGAATTATAGGAAGACGCCCGTTATTGGAAACCAAAATTAATTTGACCCACAGAGTAAATATGACAATAATAATATATAAAATTTGGGAGTTTCCCACAACCTTGAATTACTAACTTTCGGGATACTTGAAGTCTTTATTTTAGGGGAAATTGCCTATAGTTTTGTATTTTCGGATTAGACCTATAAGGTAATAGCTACTAAGCATGTATCCATATAAAGAATTTCAATAGTTACCTATTACCTATTCCACTACCTAAGCCGTAAGGGCCCATGCTCCGAAATCGCGGTTTGAACTTTTCTCAACCTCAACCATTTGACGTTGAGGCCGGAAGACTCCAGTCACATACAGATACAATGCATGAAGGAATATGCCAAATCGATAACAAGTGGGATCAATATGCTATTCTAAAGGGGTTGGCAGTTCACGGTATTACATATTTAGACACCCAGTACTCTCGGTTACGTTTTTGTTAGCTATTTTAATATGTATATTGCAAATGTTATTTAAAATATGAAGAACGCTTTGAATTTAAAATATTAATATAAGTTGATCTTTCACAAGAATTGTGGTCTGTTATAAAAGCCTGTACCGTACATTGCTTTCAGAAGGTAATTGTAGAATTCCGCACAATAAGCCCATTTGTAATTTATGTAGGTTTGACGCCCTTTCCAACACTGATGATATCGATATGCCATACATAGTGTTTCCATTGCAAAAGAAGCTCCAAAGGTATTCGAAGCTCCTAGATATAGGTACCCCCGTTCTTATTGCCTTATACAATAAGACTAAGAAAGGCTTTTACGTTCACCAGACCGCCCCGTATCAAGGAGAGATATATTGCTGGAGACGTCTAAAGCCAAAGACCCGTCTGGAATTCATATTGCCTAATTTTGACTTTCGATTCAATGTAGCTTCCCTAATGGTGAAAGCGGAGGGGCTCCAGGTTTCAAACCGTTCCCATAAAATAAGCCCATCATTTTTATGGCAGGGCCTTCCCCCTGGTAACAGATGGGCGGAGGCGGGAGCAATAAAACTTGGGCTTAAATGATCTAGTTTAAGGTCTTCCCAGCTCCAGTTCATATTTAATGAGGAGCCTTATGGCCCTGATACGCCCATTTGACGGGTTTTAGCAAGATATATCGCAGGGTGTTAAAACCAGTCAGAGAGGCACAGATAACATTGGTGAAATTGCCTGCAAAATGGTGCTTGGGAAATTCATTAGCTCCAAGTAGCTTTCAATCATTTCTGAATTTCGACTGATTCTACAGTACTTCATTCGTATGTACACATTAGTGTGAATTTCGGCCATGCAAAATTTTACGAAAATACTGACATAAAACTGCTACAATGGAAACTCACATAGGTATATACTTTCCCTTCACATACCATACAAATCTGGTACAAGCATGTAATTTTCGCAAACTAATACAATAATAGGTTATTTCCGTTAGCAGCCATAATTTATCGCCGGTAAAAAAATGGTGCTGGTAGTAATTTCGAACAAACAAAGGAGCTTTTTCCGGAAAATTGAAAATCCAGCAAATGAATGATTTTAGTATGGAAAAATGATGAAAATATAAATGTAGGTGTAATTTAGCCAAAATAGTAGTAATATCAAATGTTTACCTTCTCATCAAACTGCCGCTTGAGTAAAGCTCGTACGTTCTCCTCAGCATTGTCATAGCTGAGCCCGTTCCCTGTACTCCCGGCCACGGCGTTGAGGAGGAGGGAGACCGTCAAGGCAAGGATCCGAAACTTATTTTGTGACATTTTGTATAGCTGCCCAACTTGTACTGGAACCGCTATAGTAGAGCTGCTCCGTCCAATCCCGATCTTGAGTCCTGTGTGCCTGTGGTTTTGATAACACTATTGTACTATGGTGACACTTCTGAGTCCTGAGCCTAACCACAGGCCTTCACCAACTGGAAAACTGAGGAATCCGAGTTCCTCAATATGAGGGCAGCTGTTGGGCTTATTCGTGCACCGACGTGGGCTCCTCCAGGAATATGAGGACTCTCTCCGCCTAATGATGGCTTGGAATATGAAGGGAAAGCCGACTACCTCCGTATTCTGAGGCAGATGGGAGAGAATGGGAAAAGGCTACTTTTGGGCACGGAGAAAGTGCGGGGGCAGACGGGGAGCCCGCTCTACGTAACTTCTTGAGGAGGAATGAAATTATTCGGAATTTCGAGACCTTTTTCGAGCAGGGGAGAGTATGGAGTGAAAGCAGAGGCGCTTTCTCCAGCGTCATTCAGCTCCTCCTATGCAGATAGATATGTACATACGTAGTACATACATACATATGTTACAGGACGCATGGGTATCCAGGGTCATACAAAATGTGCCTACTTGAAATATATTTAATATAGAGCAACCGTGGGATATCTTATTATTGCACCTAAGAATATTCCGTACTGCCAACTGACCAGATAAAGCCAGATCAGACGATACCAGTAAGCATGCATACTGTCCTACGTCCCAAACAATCTGGAACACATCCAGATCCAGATACATAGTCTCCTTGGCGTACTCAGTAGAGTCATAAATGATTATGAGCCATTTTCATTACGAGCTACTACTCACACTAAAAGTTCTCTTTTGTCTGCCAAATTTGTTAGAGGCTCCTCAGGCTGACTCCCTGAACTACTACGATGTAGGAAAGTTACAGAATTAGGCTGGCCATGCTTTACCTATGGAGCATGGAACTTGAAGCTTAAATAATGTATGTACCTGGGTAAAGGCAGCCATTGATCATAAATAGCTGACGGTCGATTTTATTCAGACCAACAGTTTTGACATGTACCTATGAATTATTTGAGAAGCACATAATAGGTTACGTATTCATCTCAATTATGCAGTTTAGGCATTTCCGTGTTTTTCAATAATGATTTGTATATGTATATATATATTTGATGTTAGAGTTAGACACATTTGTAGGGCGTAAGTATTTCCAATGTAACTGTTTTGAGTTCTCGAGAAAGAGGAAGCACGTCGAACCGTGACGGGTAGCTTTGACTGGCTTTTCTCATGGGACAACAAGCTAGCTTTCCCTCCTCTGACGAATACCTTACAAATGAGGGGAAGACAGGACGCAATGGCAGCATCATTGATTTTCTCACTAGTATGTGACTCTACATAGACGCCTTATATGTATGTATGTATGTATGTAAGACTACAGGCTAGGATTACAAATAGAGACTCCATTTACCTACTACGTACGTAAAACCCGACAGCCGGAGCCTTTAAATAATTCTATGCGAGTCTGAGTCGGGGAAATCGGTTTCCGAATGTCGGAGAAAGTTGTAAGATAGAGGGGAGACGGAGTCTTAAGAACTACATTGTAGAGGATCCCAGGCTTCTCTTAAATGGAATAGGCTTCTCTTAAATGGAATACAAGTGTAGGAGGCCTCTGCCTTAGCCTGGAAGACCTTTCACTCACTTTCTCTCGTGACGCAAATGCCTCGGGAAAATCAATAGGCACTTGGAGATGGAGTGGGAACCACTTGAGCCAAGTGTGTGCCCAGATCAGAACTGATTTGATGGCAGGACACGAACCACGAAGAGCCTGGTCTATAAATAACGAAATTGAAGATATTAGACCGCAAAATTAATGTCAAGAGCAATTAAGTTATGGACACCTAAGAACAAAATGCAAAAAACGAAATATACAATTTCTGAATGCCTAATTACAAGACTAATTTGAAGTATTCCTTTGTTTCTCATGACATTCCGTTCTGCTTCTTCTAGTAATGGCCGCATTACAAATTACAAATATTGGTTTCATAGTATACCATATATAGGTACAAATAGATATAAAGGTGCATTAAGTCATTATTAACAAAAGCTACTTTTAGTGATTAGGCTAGGTCTGGTTGGGTTGAGTTTGGACTAAGAAAGGGAATATATTCCGGAGAATTTTAGCATATTTGTCAATTAGTTTAAAAAACGATTTTATACTGGAATCAATAATATTTTTAGGTAGTAAGAAATATACGCAATAGTGCAGTAACTATAACCTTCAGAATTGTATCAATTATGGCTGGAATTGGAACATTGTTAGCCTTGAATGCTTCTGAAAATTAGGAAAATATTCCTGCAGCACAATAACATTTTAATGTAATATACAAACAAGCAAACAAACAAACTTGTACAGGACTCTGATCAAATTGAGTAGTAATACAATCAAACTTATTTGTAAAAATAGTTTTGTTATTCCGCTTCCATTGTAGTTTCGTTAAAGAAGAACGAAGAAGGAACACGTACAATACTAGTTATTTGTTATCTGGTAATCAACAGACGGAATATGCGAGCTTTTATTACATTCTATAGAGGATATAAGCGCAATAAAATTCTGAAATGTAGGTAGAGATAGAGACTGTATACTGGAACGGATTCTGCACGCAAAAATTGGGAAAACGAAGTATGAATTATAAACTCATGGCATGATGCCATGACGGTGTGTCGTATATACAGAGTCATATTAGGTATGTATTATTCGTGTTGCGGCGTCTGGCTGTTTCCGACTTCCGACGCCGTTGTTCCTGCGGAACTTTGGATACTACGATTTTCCAGAGTCTTGAAGTTGATGTATTATTCACAACAGGCTCTTCCGTAACTAATGGAACCGAGTTCCCATTTACTTCTTCCTTTCGACTTTCACCTTTCACAAGCGCCGTGTGTTTGTCTAACCCCGAGTAAAAAGGTGTTTTTTTTTCTGCGTACCTGCCTTTATTTTATTTAAACGCACTTGAACACGGGGCAGACTATGAAATATGTGAGGAATATTAATATGGGACCCGACCATGACAAACGACTACACACCATACAATATTTCTACCAATCAGTGTGAAGTCTTGGCAAGAGAGGATAACACATCAATTTCGTACATTTTAGTCAGAGAAATGCCAATTCAAATTTACTATTATTCCTTAACAATCCACAACTCGCCTTATTAATTTTTTCCAACACCAAAAGTTAAAAATCAATTAAAAAGAAATAATAATGCATTGCAGCAATTTTCAACAATTCGTCTCGTGGTAAATATATTTATGTGTAATAATAATTTTTAATTCATTTTTATTGCTACTTTCAACATTATTTAGGTACATTCAACAGGAAACCTCATGCTATTTGTGCGCTTTACTACTAATCTTTGTACACTAATTGCGCAATTTTGAAAAATATTGTCTTGTATTGAGTATTTTGTCGCATGTAGTCTATAACCGGACGACATCTGAAATCCCTTAGGATTCAGGTTCTAAGTTCTAACACACTATACAGGCATTACACACTGTTTCATGAATTTTACATTTTAGGTGTATCAATACATTAAATATCTAATGATTTCTACTATATTTGGCAGGTAGATAACAATAACACCTTTCGTATTAGTAACTTCGTGAATTACACGGCTAATAGGTACGTGCTATTAGCTAATACGAGTAGGTTGTACCTACTAAGTAAATATTTTTCACAGCCCCGAGCACTCACATTGCATGGGAAACACCTTTGAGTATCATCTTTGAATTAGGAAGTTAGGGGATTCTATGGAGAAGCACCAATCCGCCATCTTTAGAATTACAAACGGCTCTTATTAGGCGGCCTGTAGAGCGGCCCAATCCCGGGTCCTCTGGGCTGCTGTGACCACAAATAGCCGGTTCCAGACATTGTGCAGTAAGCATTGTAGTATTTCCCCGGGCTACTGCAGTATGACCACAACGGGCACCGACACCGGAATTTCGTTGAGAACTCTTCCTTGCACATTTCGTTCCACCAGCACGTTCTCTGCAGAAGTGTTCAAAAGGTGGGAGGATCCTTCTAGGCTAAAATTAATTTAACAATAGACATATTTTTCTTACCTCGGCCATATACTCGTTAATAGTCTTGTCAATCCGCTCCCGGGCCTGCTTGACAGGCTTGGCCTTTACTACCGGCTTCGTTGTCCGTTTCAAAGATTTGGGGTTCTGGGTTTGGGGTTGCGGTAAGCCCAGAACCGCCACCAGAAATGACACGAGGGTCACGAGGAGTAATATTTTCGTTGCAAAATTCATCGTTGTTGCCGGGATTCTAACACAGAAGTTGTTCCGTTGATGGTTGATTCAAAATCAAGGACGCGCCTATACTTTATAAACTATTGTATTTAAACTTTAACATTACGGCCTGACTCACTCTGTATTTACTAAGCTCTAGGATCCTGAAAGCAGCGTCGCAGTAATTCTATTTCCAGATATGGGGAACTAAGGAGATTCAGTATTATACATCAGGATCATGTGTAACAGGATCTCTGGTCGGAAGATCAGGTCATGCCATCAACGTCTTCTATAAAGCCAAAGCTAGCCTGTGCCTGGGCCGGACTCGGTTCTCATCGGATCCAGGCGGCCTGACGTCTTTCTGTTCCCACAACATTGTGTTAGTAGAATCAAATGATACCAAACTCTTAGCCTGGTCAAGGTCGTTTATGCGCATCTCGGACTGTTTTATTCCCTCACTCCTAATAAAAATAGATTGCGCAGGAAGCTTTTCACAAAATAGAGGCGGGTATTTATTTCCCCGAAATACCGGGTCAACTGTCACTAAAAGTATAAGACCTTTCTGCACCTAAAGGGTTATTAAATTACTCGATAGAGGAATGAGCCATTTTCATCAAAATATGAGTCGCCTACTCTGTAAACTGAGCCTTCTTTCTTGGCATCGGGTGGGATCTGAATCCGATCGGCGCCTGGTTTTGAGCCGAATGGTCTCTGTATATATTAAAAAAAAACATTTTAGTTATAAATTAACAAATATGAGCATAAACTAATTTCGCACTTATTCCAAGACTGCTACTATTTATATTGAAACCAATTACTATCAACTATCATACTATGTACATTGAATTACGTTACGATTAGTTAATTGATGTAAATAAGTTCGATCAGATTTGAAAACTTTTGACTGAAATACCTTGTTTTAAAAAACTTTCAATGCATTCATGTAATCATAACTCCCTAAGCAATTAAAGCACATCAACGGACTCATTTGACGAGAACAAACATTTAGTACTGAAATTTTATGTAATAGAATTAATTTTAGTACAATTTGTTTAAATGATGTCCATCAAATACTAACCTGGTAACCAAGTTCAGGATCATAGATATAGGCCCGCCCTTGATCTACTGTCACCTCCACTTTCTCCTTCGTCTCTAGGTCCCGCTTATACTTGACGATTCGACCGAAATCAATATACTCTTGAGTCTTTGGTCCTGGTGCCCTGTTGATGAGCTCACTTTCGTCAATTTCAGGATTTGCCTTGGCCGGCTCCTTTTGATTTAAGAGATACCGTATATCCCTTTCTTCTTTGGGATGATTCCGTACAGTCTCTTTTATTCTGGACTCAAAATCGGCCATCGTCATTCTTTCCCCTGTGTCCAGATTTAATGTTTTCTGTACATTATTTGAGTCCCGAAGAAGCCTAGAATCATAGTTCTCTAGAGGCATCGGAGGTGGGGGTGGAGGAACAGAAATGGAGCCCTTGCTGGTTGATGTTGACTGTTTAATATTTCTATTTCTGGGTAGGTCAAGATGCTCAGCAGCCTCGTCACTTTCGGCCAGCTCCGGTGGTTGTGGTTTTGCAACCATTCTAGCAAATTGTCCCAACTTCTTTGGTTGGGCAATTGGGACCAGAGAGCCAATTTCAGGAATAGACGTTTGACCTATATTCAGGGGAATTGAGTTTCGCAACTTCATTTTTTCATGGATTTCCGGACTTAGCTGAATTTGGCCTGATTTAATTTTTCGGAGGTTCTCAATGAGGCCATTGTCGTGACGCACGATTTCGTCAGGGAATCTACACCGAAAGGTGGACTTGATTAGCTTAAATACTCCATTTTCGGTAATTGGAAACGCTTCGGCCAAAGCTTCCACAGACCATTGATTAGGATCCGACTTATGTAGAAATCGTATTTTCTCCTTTTCTGCGTACGTAAGAAGGGAAACTTCCTTTGGCATAAATGGCTTGAAATGCTTCCGTGCCATTCGAGAACGTTCTATTTTCTTCCGATTCATTTCATCTTCCCTTCACACACACACATCAAATAGTAAAACTATAGCCATCAAATTGTATAAAGTAAAAATTAACATGTCATAGTACGATCCTAGTTCGTAGTCCTCAATTAAATAAAAATCCGTTCACCACTTACCGAGCATGTGCCCCATAAGCTCTATGAAACTGCGAGATGTCGGGCTCCAACCCGGCATCGTCTAAACTTTGTATTGACTCGAGCAGTTCGGGGTCAAGTTTTTCTTCTTGTTCGTACCTTGGTGGTCCTTTTCTTGGCACGATGTCTATGAATTAAGGTTAAATTACGTCAAAACTACTAACACATTGAATCCTTGATTAACATAGAAAAATAAATTCAATTAATTAATTAGGGAGTTAACTTCCAAAACAAATTTTCAACAATTTGCACATGTTCAAAATTATGTAGCTAATTAGCGCCGTCATGATTTATCCAGTGTGACACTAAAAACATTAAAAAAGGACATGATCATGCTCATGCTATTTCTACATAAATGATCTTTGTAGGCATATTTACACGGACATTGTGAACAAGTAAAGCGGAAACGGTAAACGGTACGCTAACGCATGCTAATACTAATGTAATAATATCGCGCATGTTGTTAAAAGCCTGACAAATTGCATTACTATGTATAATGTATGTATGTACATGGTTCATATGTATGTATTTGCAACATAACAGAAGAGAGTGAGACGGGAAAGTGTGCGAGGCTGAGGCTGAGACTGAGAGCCGAGCCTTAAAAAGCAGAGAAAAAAACTTACTCAAAGGCGTGATTTTCCTCACATAATTTCTTGAAAAATTAACAGAAGTAGAGCCAAAGACGCCCTTCGACAACTGTACCAGTCTGTGTGACAACATTTCAGGGGTGCTCTGAAATGTCAAAACCCGTCCCACCCAAAATTGCACCGAAACCAGGTTAAAACAACCTAAAACATTACTCTTAAAAGTAAGACACGTCCGGTTTTAGGAACGTGACTCAGAAGAGAAATACACAGCTGCAATCGCAATCTATCCTTGCCTACAGCGTTGCCAAGCTGAATCCCTGGCGCCTCTTCTGGTTGACTTAATGACATGAATTTGTTTCTTCCAGGATTTGTCAAAGTAGTTCGGGCGCTTTATAATTATACGGCTCAACAGGTAAGAAAAATTGTATGCCAATTGATAAGCAGATATTTTTTGAAACTATAACTGATACAGGTAGATGATGTACAATGTACATAGTTATAGGTTACATGATATTTTTTCGTTAATCAGGAGGATGAGCTGACATTTAGCGAAGGTGACGTTTTGTACATAATTGATCAGGCGGCAGATACGGATTGGTGGAAAGCTCGTTGTGGTACAAAGAGTGGGCTGATCCCTTCAAATTACGGTAGTTTATTATTTAAGAGTGTATGCACATTTTAGCATTGTTTTAACGGAGTTACTGAAAAAAAAAACGTTTTCTACATGAAATCGCGTAAAAATTTTATGGACTAACAGTGGAGCTGAAAACGGATGCCATTGATAACCCTGTTCATGATGCAGCGAGACGGGGAAACTTGGTATTCTTGCAGGAATGTATGAAGAACGGAGTTAGTCCTACAGGATTAGATCAATCGGGCAACAGTCCTTTACATTGGTCTGCGAGGGGTGGCCATTTTGACTGCGTTCAGGAGATTATTCAGGCTGGAACTAGGCAATTTCAAAACCCTAAAAAGTTTGTGAATATTCAGGTAGTACTTAATAATACTAAAAATATTTTAAACGGACCACAAACTATACCTATGACCTGGAATTTGGCTTCGTGTAGTTTAAAGTGTTTTAAGTATGGAATGTTTTGTTATATTCTCATAGAACAAACTTGGCGACACTCCGCTACATATGGCTGCCACCAAGGACCATTTGGAAATCATAGCCCTTCTGCTGGATAACTGCGGAGACCCGAGCATTACAAATAAAGAAGGTCAAACTGCTATGGACATCTGCCATGACCCTCAAGTGAAAACAGCTCTTCAGCATTGGTTCCTTCATCCAAATGAAAGTGATCGGCAAGCCGATACAGAGTATTTAGATGAGTCGGAAGAGGATTAGTTAGTCTTCTTCCTCCCATTTTACTAGATTCCATACTTTACCATAAATAAACATTCCTTCTGCTTTTCAGTTTGTGTCCATATAATTCGAATTTAGGTTAAAACATGGATTTAATTTGTGTAATATACATAGTATACACAATATTTTCTAGACTAGTCTAGTGCAGCGAATGAGCCTGAGTTCGGTGCAGACATTCCTGTAATTCTTTTACATAATACATAAAGCCTTTTCTGTTTTCATTTAATTAATCATTTAGACAGTTTTCCTTGAATTATTGATTCTCTCTCGCTTCTCATTTTTACGAAAAGGAACAATAGGCAACGATTAATCGGGAAGTCCTTCAGTCCTACTCATGAAATACATTATGTAAATATTATATATGTATGTATATGTTACACCCTAACCCTGAAAACGGTCAACGGGCATCGAAAACACAAAATCCGAAATAACTTGTCGAAGTTGGACTATAGTAACCTCTCCTAACCTAACTTTTAACCCCTTAACTGAGCTAACCTAGTCTACTATAACCTAACGTTACCTGATATTATCGTTTTAGGTTAGATTGCTCAGCCAGAAGTTTTCGGGTAGTGGTCGGTTGTGAAGAAATTGCCAAACTATTTTTTTTATAGTCGGGTCTATTTCGGAGTAGGGGTGTAGCGTAACATTAGCTAAATCCAAACTTCTGTATGACTTGGCAACGCTGTATGTGTTAGTTTGAAAAGGCGGTAAAATCATACTCCGGTCAAGCAGCAAGTCCTGGTTCTTGCAACTTGAACTTCAGTGTCAGTTTGCAATTATAATTATTTTCAATTGAAATTAATAAATCAGTGTCACGTCACAAACAAGACTACTGGTGGGTTTGACACGTAATGCCGGAAATTAAGATCACACCGCTCGGTATGTCAGGATCAGGATTGTAACTAAATGTATTTTCATTTTTAATGAAGTTACCTACACATTTATTTTTATTCTATAAAACTTTACAGCCACGAAGTAAAGTAAGTGAATAAGTTTTTGACAGAACAAATACGAAATCTTTTCAGGTGCGGGTCAAGATGTGGGCCGGAGCTGCATCTTATTGCACATTGGGGGGAAGAATATCATGTTAGACTGCGGAATGCACATGGGGTTTAATGATGAGGTAAGTGGAGTAGAACTTAAAACAATTCGTAATCAGTAATCATAATTTGTAATCAAATCGGAAGGGATTCGGACATGGACATAGATTCAAGATTCATTTATGTATTTGGGGCTGTTCTCTATTTCACAGCGAAAGTTTCCAGATTTTAATACAATTACTGTAGGGACGACCCTGTCCCTTACGGATTACCTGGACTGCGTCATTATTTCTCATTTCCACTTGGACCACTGTGGGGCTCTGCCGCATATGACGGAAATGGTGGGGTACACTGGACCTATTTACATGACTCATCCTACCAAAGCCATTTGTCCCATCCTTCTCGTAAGATACTGAAGTTACACGAAGGCTGGAATTGAATGTACGTGTACACTGACTGAATCTCAAAATTGTCTTGTTTTAGGAGGACATGCGAAAAGTAATGGTTGAGCGGAAGGGGGAAACAAATTTTTTCTCCAGCTCTCAAATTCGGGACTGCATGAAGAAAGTTATTCCCGTCAATCTTCACCAAACCGTCATGGTTGACGAAGAGCTGGAAATTAAGGCATACTATGCTGGGCACGTACTGGGAGCCGCGATGTTTAGTATTAGGGTTGGCAGGGAGTCAGTCGTCTACACCGTAAGGAATTGGACCTGAGTTACCGGTGATACGATTACACCCTGATTACGTTCACTTCATTCTGCTTAAGGGTGACTACAATATGACGCCGGACCGCCACTTGGGTGCAGCCTGGATTGACCGCTGCCGTCCAGACCTCCTTATTACGGAGTCCACATATGCAACTACAATTCGAGACTCGAAGCGGTGTCGTGAAAGGGACTTTTTGAAGAAAGTTCATGATTGCGTCGACAAAGGGGGAAAAGTATTAATTCCAGTATTTGCATTGGGGAGAGCTCAAGAGCTTTGTATTCTTTTGGAAACATATTGGGAGAGGATGAATTTGAAGGTAATGTTGGCGTTTGCACACAAATACAGTAGGCCTAAAAACTATAAGTGGAACTGGATTGGAATTACTTTTTTATTTTTTGTTTATATAGGTTCCAATTTTCTTCGCTGCAGGCCTTACAGAAAAAGCCAACAATTACTACAAAATGTTCATTACTTGGACGAATCAGAAAATTAAGAAAACATTTGTAAAGCGGAATATGTTTGATTTCAATCACATTAAGCCCTTTGACAAAAGTTATATGGATAACCCGGGAGCCATGGTCGTCTTTGCAACTCCTGGGATGTTACATGCGGGTCTTTCCCTGCAGATTTTCAAGCGATGGGCTCCCAATGAAAATAATATGGTATTATAGCTGGATCCAGTAGAATGAGAAGATGGGCGGACACCTCTCAAGTCAGAATTCTCAAACCAAAGGCGATAGAAAAAGTCGGAAGTTTACTGAATCGCCTCTAAAGGCTTATGCCGCGGGAGGCGTCCATCTTGTCATTCTACTAGATCCAGCTATAATAATTAGAATATGGAATTAACGGATCGGTGCATTTTCTCTTTGTACTTACCTGATCGGCTTGCTAAATACCTGTAATTGAAAATGGATTTATTTTCCGTATAGGTCATCATGCCTGGCTACTGTGTGTCTGGGACTGTGGGCTCTAAGATACTAAGCGGGCACAAGAAAGTTGAATTGGATAATGGACAAGTTATTGATGTGAAAATGTCAGTCCAGTACATGTCATTCTCGGCTCATGCAGATGCTAAAGGAATCATGCAACTAATTCACTACTGTCAGCCTAAAAATGTTCTGCTAGTTCACGGAGAGGCTGCTAAAATGGAATTTCTTCAACAGAAGATCAATCAGGTAATTACTTAGTTGGATATTAAGAAGAGAAACCGTGTGATTTCATGTGATTTAATATGGCGACGAATTTTTACCTTGTTCATCACACTTGAGTAAACTCACACCACGTTCAAAATATGAAACACAGGCAGCAACACAGAAACAAACCCAGTCCAGTTAAATCAATCGGGTAAAGATAACATATAATTTTAGTCTTAAAACTGTTCTCCACAGGAATTCGACATTCAATGCTTCATGCCGGCGAATGGGGAGACGTGTACTATTACCACGGATCCTGAAATTCCGACCGACGTCTCATTGGCACTCGTAAAGAAAGAGGAGGAAGAGTATGATTTACAACCTCCGGACCCAAAGCGACAGCGCCTAATCCACGGGGTTCTTCTGATGAAGGACGATGTAAGTAATCATCGGTAATAAACTTTCCTAGCATTAGGCTCGTTATGCGAACGCCTGAATGGGCGCTGAAATAGCCGCATCCTTGATTTCAACCCTTCCAACCGTTGTTGTTATTAAGTATCGTAGCTGATCTGTACTGGGTAGCTGTAGTCGTCCTGTACTTCCTACCCATAACTGCCAATTTATCTACAGATTGTATGTACAAAGCATTTTGATGCGCGGCTCGGCATAAATTAATATTCAACATCTTTTGACATTGGCCCATATTTCCATTTGACCTTATTGCAGCTGTAGCGGTCACCCGTATCATAGCGTACATTTTAAACATCTACTGATTTGTACAAAGCGTTTTGATATGCTACCTACTTGACATATTTACTTGAAATTTTCAAGATGCCTAGACCTTGCGCTTCATTGACACGTAGCGGCTTTATTTCAGCGGTAGCGGAGTCAATTGTAGCTTTAAACCTTACCATTAAGCCGGTGAAGATTTTAAGCTATCATACTTGATAGCATTCGTAGTTAACATAGTTATCCCGTTCCAATCGGAGGAGGGACGAACAGACAGAAACTGGAAAATATGTATGCGAAAATGTATCATTTTCATCCTCCACAGCGCCTTCGAATCGTTGATTTTGACACAGCCGCAAAGGAGCTGGACATCCCTCGGCACTCCATTCGTTTTACCGAAAATATCATTTTCCGAGAGTTCGGTGCGATTTCTCGCACAACGGAAAAAATTGCAACATTTCTCAAATCAAGGCTGGGCAATAGCGACATCTCCGTCGAAGTGCTATCAGAGAACGAAGTGAGCATTGCGCAGGGCCGAGTTACTGTTAAAATTACTCCAGTAGCAAAGAGTGATACTGAGAAGGAAGTTTCCACGAGTTGGAGTATTCAGGTGTGATTTACAAATACAAAACTGGTAAATTCTACCTGTGATACCTGTTATTAGTAATATTAACTTTGTTATGTTGCAGGATGATGAGCCAGGAGCATTCGTCTATGCACTTTTAACGAGTCTGAGCAAGTAACTTGCGCTGGGAAGAACTTTACATTTTTACACACCCTATGCATACACATATGAGTAGTACTTGCGTATACATATATTCTAATTTCTTTTACTGTCATTCTTTTATTATGTGAAATAAATTACAGGAATATAACAGTCTGCGCTTTAGAAATACTGAACTAAATATTGTTATTATTTGGCATATTTAGTTTGTATCAGTTGCGACTTGCAACGCAACGTTACAACTTAATCCCGGTATGGCACTACACCCCGCATGGGCTATCCGACCGAATTTCTTCCTCTGAAATTATCAAACCTTAACTTTTCATTAGGTATTTTCACATCTTACATTACAATTAAAAGTTCGATTCCTATTACGTAACCCAGTGAAGTTCTTTTTGGTTGGGACTTGGGACTTATGGAAATGTACTGTAGTAGCGGCGGGAGTTGGTACTCACTCTCGACGACTCTTCTTCTTCACTCCGAATTTTGCAGGGTATGATTCGTGAAAAAGACATAACATACGGGCCTGGCAAAAATGTAACGTCTTTGTCACTTGATAACCAATTAATATTGTTTCTAATGAAGCTAAAGTTAGATTTACCATATATTGTATTGGCTAAACTGTTTAAGATAAGTGACCGCGAACTGTTACAAAGGTATTTAATGCGTTGCAAAATATGAGTGTAAGTATATTATACGGAGGCCAACAAACGGCTAAAGCACCATCTAGACAGGCCTTGTTATGTGAGTTAAGTAATTATGCTGTTGGAGTAGAAAAACGAATGTAATCTGCTCTGTTCTTTGACCTATGTATTCTATACACAAGTAATCCACTTTTGTAAACCAATGTGCAAATCATTGATGCATAACTATGTACCAATACTACATAGTAGTGGTTAGTTAGTTCGCGTTACGACGGTTGATTTTATTTGACTTTAGGGAAGACGTTAAACTTGGTTTAAATAAATTCATTGATTATCAGGCCTAAGATTTCCCCGTCTTTGCGTTTCGTAAATTATGGACGTTACCCTGCCTGCAAGAGTCAAGTTTAATAGCGTAAAAGGTATAAATATAACTATGGTATATTAAGCCATATTAAGCAAAGTATGCCTATGTATACTAAAAGCGACTAAATTCCATTTAATTTAAACTTGTGCGAAACAGTGCGTAAGTTGTACTCTCCGCGCTAAAAATGCTTGAACAGCAAAATCATTATTATATAAAAACAAAGTTTAAACAAATGCATTGACTATCAGGCTTATGATCCTATGACCATATCAACGTTACAATATTTCGCCCTACTCCATTATGTCAAGTCGCTTGAGGACTTCCGAAAATTTTGGACGGGCCTCCAGGCTGAAATTCCAACATTCCAGAAGTAGCTTCACGATTCTGGACGGGATCCTGTGAACTTTGTCATGAAAGTCCAACGGAGTCTTTCCTGCGACAATCTCTTCCGCAACCTGTAAAGTCGTGGACATTCGGGATGTTTAGAATGTTCACAAAGCCAGTACCGGCACTTATTCTTAGCTCACGAGGACTTACATCAGCATCATCCATACTACTAGAGTATGGAAGTTGAGCTCCACGAATGGTCAGCTCGTAGACCAGGATTCCGTAGGCCCACACATCTCCAGGCCGGGTTTTAATTGGTGCAAATTCGGGGCCTTGGAAGTACTCCGGAGCCTTCCAACGGGATCCACCGACTGGGCTAATAATCTCAACGTCTGGTCTTCCTGTCTTTCCAATTCCCTATAAAGTAATGGCTCTGGGCTAATCATTCCGCGTACAGGCAAAAACATATTTTACCGGAAGGAATAAAACGCTCAAGTGATTCGTTCAGCTGAATTTATTGTTATATAGTTTGGGAGTAACTACCGCTGAATTTAGTTTTGCCTGTGATTTCATGAGATTTAAGCGCGGTGTGATTTTACTCCTGTGATGACCAACTTTTAAAAATTTCGTAATCAAAACAAAAATCAAATTATATTTTTTTATATTTCGAAAGCGTGATATTGCGCTGCAGCAACACTGCACTGAATCACCTTTCGAAACAGAACATTTTGCTACCTTCATCATTGATGCTTCCTCTTCGTCATCCTTCAATTTATAGCTCTGCCCAAGGTCCCCAACTTTGACCGTGAGGTCGTTACCAACAAAGCAGTTGTCACCGTGGAGGTCACAATGCACAATGAGATTTTTATGGATATACTCCATTCCAAGAGCCACGTCCCGCAGAAACTGACTGAGACGAGCCTACGCAATACGCAAAAATGCCAAATTGATCAAGAGTCATGGCTTCATTTCCAAGAACTTGTTCCTTTATTCTACCTTGCTCATTCTATTCCTCATCGCATAGGAAATCGCCGTTCCATTTTCCATATACTCCATAATTATCCAGGCCGCTGTCTCCTCATCTTCTATAAACAAATAGCAGAATGAATATGGCGCTAAAGCTCCTGTTCGGTGGGGTTGTAGCTATTCCCAAAAATGAGTTACCAGCAATCCCTAGAATTCTAACAACGTTCTTGTGGAGCAGCTTCTTCATATTCGTAATTTCAGTCAGGACCTGCTCTTTTTCATCAACAAATTTCGTGACCTTAACGGCATACTCATTTGGGCAATCCTTCTCTTCAGTTCTCTTCAGGCGCCCTAAGAATTGCAGTGAGGACAATCAACTTGCGTTAGCGTATTATGTTATTTGTACAGTATCAACCAGTAGCGCCTTACCCTTATAAACCGTGGAGAAGCCCCCGCTTCCGATTACCTCCTTCAGGTCAATATCATCTTTGGAGTACTTTACAATGGACTCCATAGCCATAGGCTGATAAAGCGCGCCAATCACGGAGAAAGCCTACCTAACCGAAGGTATGGACTTATCGTACAAAGTATGCTAAGGATAAGTAATGCAGCAACAGCAACACAAAACACAACCGCGGACCCGTATTTTTAACTGATCTCGGGCTTTATATCATTTTTGCCGTTTATACATAATCTCATTTTTAAATCAGCTTGATGTACCGAAAAGCATCACAATTCATTACGTAATACTTGTCATGCACAACCTAGGACTATAATGTTGCTATATTAAATGGATAACCTTCTACTATAATGCTGCTATACCAAATGCATAACTGTATTTCATAATTTGAATTCATTGTAAGCTAAAATGTTGTATTAAGTATTGAACAGTGTCGCGGATTCATAATTAGTAGCATATGTATACATGATAATTATTATAAATCTATTCAAAGATACTGTCTTGCACCTTATGATGATTAAATCAGCCTTAACTATGTAAAATGAATTTCATAATATTTATTCATGAGGGACCCATTCCCTTATCTTTTGAAAAGAATGATCTTAGACTTTTCAATGTCCTCGATCCCCATCCTCCGAAGCTCCTTGCAGTCTGCTTCAACTTTTTCCCGATCCAGGAGCCGCGTGGGGGCGGCAAAGATGGCACTGTAGAGCCAAGCCTCAACTGCCTCCATTGGAGGGCCAGACCTGTCGGTTCATTGGTTCCCGTTAAAAACGTCGAAAAGTAAAATGTCGAACTGTTGAAAGGTCTAAAACTTAGACTTGGGTTATTTCTAGGCTGCGTTAAGTTTAAACCAACCGGTTTAGGTCAACTTGTCGACCTGTCGTCTTTGACGTTGTATTTCGACATTATAAGCATATGGATTGGACCTGTTGGGCTCCATGACCTCGCTCCACTCGGTAGGACTCTCCCCTTCCTCCTTAACTACACCCAGGTCCTCGGCCACAACTATAATGGCCCAGTGGATCCTGGCAGCAATATTAATGCTACCCATGGCCAGTTGTAGTGGACTACAACGGAGGAAGTTCGACTGAAAAACGCTGCAATTCAATGCAAAATAAGAACTGAATGCAAGGCAGAACAAAAGCAAATCAAAAAATTCGGCAAGGCAAGGTGACTGAAGCTTTGATTTCGATACCTTTGCTCAACGACACAGAAGGCTGTCCGAAGCAGATTAATGAGGAGTTGAGCCCCTGGATCTTGGACGGTCATAAGTGCCAGGCACTCATTAATATTTTCGTAAGGAAGCGGCGTTTGGAGCTTCATCATGAGCCGAATCAGTACGGCGTTCTCTTCCTTAAGTATGCTCTCCTTTAATGAGTAGAGTTTCCAAGTTTAAAAGTTTGCGATGAATTCAAAGGTCAATCATGAATTTAGAATAGTACGAAGTTTGCATAAGCGGTATACCAGCCCTACTGATTTCTCGTACATACAAGCCCTGTTTTAAATGCGAATGAAGCCCGCGGTCTACTTACCGCTTCAAAGACGCTTGCTCCAGACTTTGGAGTCGTCATAGGAAGATCAGTACTAAGCTTTAATTGTGGATATGTTGGCAGAATCCCAACAGCAGCCGCAGCGACTTGCTTAACTGTGGCGATTTTGGGCGAATCAACGTATTTCCCGGCCAAGTAGAAGCAGGCACAAGCCACAGTCTGGAAGCAAGTCCAGATTGAATATATGTACTTGCTTTATGGATTCTATTTGGGAAAAGCCTATTCATCTACTGTGCGAAGTGCGAAGCGCCTTTGAATGTTAAATGAGGCTTAGCTAAACTCCTTCTAATTGTTTCCGAGGCTTATTCAATGCGTGAAGACAATCTAGTGCGTTAAGTTACGCTTTTTTGAATTTTTATCCCGATTGATTTACGGCAAAGCATTTTCTTAGGGATTGGGCATATTGTGACCAATGCCATAAAAGTTAGTATTAAGTATATACCAGCATCTGCACTCTTAAATTTTGTGACCCTTTGTCTATTTTCCTGTTTTCCGAAGCTGTCAAACCCTGCTTACCAGAACGTTATGTTTCCCCATGTGCTCTAACATGTAGAAGAGATGAAAGTAGATGGCAGCTGTGGTGAATATTTCCTTTTTGACGATTGTATAACTCGGCTTAGGGTCAGAGGTCATGGCCTTGTGGTCGTAGTAGTAGAGGGGCATTTCATATGTATTCTTAAGCCGCCGATGGAGCAAGTGGAGGAGATAGACCCCTTGCCAGCGAGCCCATTCCTCCTGGCCAATTGTCCAACGGAGAATTGGATCACCCCGACATGACACAGGGATGATCAGTGACATGGCCCGCTCACTGAAACCAAGCAGGCCGTTCATACTAGCTTCCTTTATTAAGGAAGAGCCCTAAGTAGAGCTCCGTGCAAATCCGGCTCCAGCTCCGGCTCCGGCTTCGTCAAAATCCGGAGCCGACTGTTCTGTTCTGGCTCCGCAACTCCCGGAGCCGAGTCATTTGACTCCAGCTCCGGCCATTCGGAGCCGGATCTGCGGAGCTCTAGCCCTAACTACTGATTTCGTACCCTCTTCGAACTCTGGACCGGTTCTGGTCTGCCAGGACCTCTTCCTGCCTATGCCCATTCATGGCACCATTGTCCATTTCGTTGATGTTTCCGGTGAAGCGGTTGGGCCCACCTTGGGTGTGTCAAAAAATTGACCTTCGAAACTATATCTCGAAACAAAGAGTTTCCAGTCTGACGTCTGTCTTACCAGAATTAATTCCAGAAGAGAGAAAGCAGGATAGTTCTTTTGATCTTGATCTCGTCGTGCCCAATACCAACAAGGAATGGAAGAAGTTTTGTTTGTAAGTTTGAAATGCTGGTATCTAATAGTTTCGAAAAGAAGTACACATAGGATTGAGATCGACAGAGGATAGATCTTCCTCCGCTGGGCGGCTCGGTAAGTGGACTTAATGCATACGCATCATACATTAATAGCATGTCTAAACCCGACAAAATATATTGTGAAATTGAACTCAGAATATCTTTTGCACTCTTTGGGCATTATTGGAATTTGAGACAATTGGAAAATTGACCAGTGAACGCTTGTCATATTCAATAATGAGATGCAGGTCGTAAATCACGTCAATCGAATACTAAATACTTCGTATTTTCACGCTTAGGCCTAATAGCTTAAGACAAGCTTAACAAGGATCATGACGACAATTGGCTAAACGAAAGTGGAACATTCTACTTGCATTCATTTCGTGGTGAGCTAGAACGTTGGAAATTTGGTGGCAAGTTCCTATGTTAATCCCAGCTGCCCCTGACTTTCAGTGATATTCAGAGAACATTGACATTTACAGCTTGTAAAGGAATCAATTATGAAAGCAAATCACTTGCCTGATTCGCAAATACCTACGTAGTATGGCTGGCTCTATTCAAGTCAATCTGAACAAATAGAAAACAGGCATTGTTAAATTAAAAAATGAACTTGAACTTCCCCAGGCCACAAACAGCCGGCACCTTGTAGATGCAAAACTAATCATTCTTTATAACTAGTTATATTGATACTGCAAATATTTAATAGCAGCTTGCGTAAACTGAGCTACGTGCCGCATAGGGGTCACAGCATCACAGCGTAGGCGTACACAGCAGACTAAGACAAGGCGTGAAATGGGCACGGCTGTACGCCGCACGCGCACGGTTTAATTGGCGATACAATTACGTCGAAAGTCTGAAACTTTGACTTAACTCTAAAAAGTGGAAAAGTAAAAAGTGAATAACTTAACCACGTATTTTCCGAATTTCCGCATCTGTACCCCAGCAGAAACGGAAAGCCTGTTCGCGCCCCGAATCTGCTGCCCTTTAATCACGGCTGAGGAGAGGACTAAGAGCAATTGACATGTGGATGCGGTTACGGATTTTTACTGGATGAATGGGCGTTTGGCATCTAAGCCTGAAATCCTTTCACACAGGCATCCTACGCAAATCAGTTGATTTATAAAATGGAGACTCGCTCTGGACTCCTTCACCATTTCTGCCCTGGCCGCCTGCTCCATAATGTACGCGTCCGCTCTTGTACTTTGCGCTCTGGTTGGATCCTCCTTGGGGATCCCACCAATCACGCCACGGATCCCACCAATCACGCCACGGATTCCTCCAATCACACCGCGCGGCCCTGTGTCCAGACTCTCCGGACTCACATACCGCTCCGTTCAAGATGGACCCGTCATTACGCCGCGCCAGGCCTCAAGCTGTAATCTGAAGTACGCCTTCACTTCATCGGGCGTCACGGGCGTGTTCGACTCACCAAACTATCCCAATAACTACCCGGCCGGCTCCAACTGCGCCTACGACATCTCGTCTCCGGCCGGGACACAGATGACCTTGAAATGCGATATGGTCGTCCCCTGCGCTACTGACGCCTTCTTTATTTCCCAAACTGGGGACTCCAGCCTGGCTGATGCCTCAGGCGTCTGTAGCTCTGGATCCTTCACTATGGCTAGCACCGGGAACAGGCTGGCTATGCTCCTTCAATCCCAGTCTACTTCAACGGGGACAAGGAGGTACGAATGTTCCATTACTGTGAGCGGAACAGCAGCGGCGCCGACCACGGCACCAGCACCCGCGCCTGCGCCAGCACCCGCGCCTGCGCCAGCCCCAGCACCAGCTACTGGATCAAGCTGTAGTTGCGGAGTTAAGGGAGCGGTAAGCTAACGCGCTACTAAATCTAAGCGCAGCTGACTCCACCTTGTACTGCCTATATAGGAATAAACTAGATTTTTGCAAAAAAAAGTCTAACATTCAGCCGCAAAATTGAATGTTTTTTTCTCCAAACCTGAAGTAACCCATCTTACTCTAAGCTTACACTGATAGGGCTTAATATATCCAAACCTAAGAATTATTCAGCTGAATTAATAGAACACGCGGGGGTATGTTGCTGGTAAAATCTAAAATTTTCCCGGTAGCATGACGTAAGTTCCGCAGCAGATCCGGTTCCGGGACCGATCGGGAGCCGGAGCCGGATCAATTCGGCGCTCTAGTATGAAGTCAATGTATTTTCCTGTTTTCAGTCCACCCGTATCGTCGGAGGGACTTCAGCGAGCCTTGGGGAGTTCCCGTGGCGCGTCCTGCTCTTCGTCTACGATCCTGCTACCGGCTCCGGCGGACTCTGCGGTGGAACAATTATTTCCCCCAACTGGATCCTCACCGCTGCCCATGTAAGTTGACGCCGAAAATTAATAATGCCCATACACTTGCAAACAAAGCATAACAAGGCTCTCTGCCCTTAGTGTACTATGAACATGAAGACTGGCTGGAAGATCAACGTCTACTACGACACTCTTGTCAACCCTGTGACGACCGGGAAGTCTAGCAAGATGATCGTTGCCGACAGGTATATTCAACACCCCCAGTACAGCCGGACGACGCTGGACAACGACCTGACGCTCATTCACCTCCCAACTCCGATTACCTATTCCGCCAGCGTAAGATATGATTCTACCATCTGATTCATGATTATATGACCTTCTGCAAATTTATGTATAACTCCATCTCGTGTTTAATCCCAGGTTGGTCCTCAATGCCTCCCATGGAGCCTGACCGGTGAGACCTTCCAAGGAGCCACAGTCACGGCATCTGGATTCGGAACCACCCAGGCCGTTGCCCCGAATACGGAAAACAATTCCCCGTCTTCCAACTCACTCCTCAAGGTCACGCTGCCGGTCCTTAGCACGGCCGAGTGTCAGAAGTACATGGGATCCCAGGTCACCAAGAACATGATCTGTACCTATCTGTCTGGGAAGGACACCTGTCAAGGAGGTAAGCTTAATAAGGGGTGTCAATTGTGAGGCGCATGCGCTAACAACCCGTTTCAATTCAAAGATTCCGGCGGCTCCATTGATTATTTGAAGAATGGAAGGTCATACGTTATCGGAGTTACCAGTTTCGGGGTTGGATGCGCTGCTGACAAGTAAGCCATACATATACATAGAATTCAATAGATTGTGCATCGTGAGTCCTGAGGCTGAATAATACATGATTTCCCGTTGTGCAGATATCCAGGAGTCTACGTCAACGTAATCAACTACTTAAGCTGGATCCAGTCAAACACAGGTAACATGTTCATTTGAATAATTGAATAGGCATTGGAAATATACGAGTTACATGCCTCACATTTTGATATCCATGCCTTATGTTTTCTAGCTGAAAATTTCTGCAAGGCATAAACAGGTGTCGGACATGGTTACGAACTAAAATAGCTACCGAATTCAACATTTTCTTATTGATGAATAATTAGTCTAATGACTAATTATTAAATTAATTAATTGAATGATTTATTCTATTGATAGTATATAAAAAAAAAAATTGAATTGAATAAAAGTTAAAATATCAGACATAGTGTTCTCACGTAGTAGCCAAAACGATTCGTATTGACTTAAAATACGAGTAAAACTGAATCTATTTATCTGCGTTGATTTGATGCAATAGTTGACTAAATACCAATTTTCCAATAACAAGGGACATTACTTTGCTATGATTTAGTATATAACTAGACCAATTTTGTAGTTCCATCAATACATGACCGATGATCGTCAAGCTTACGTCGAATTTCAGAATCTAGACCGAGGCGGAGTATCCAAGTGTGCGAAACCGGATTTACGCCTCAGCGTTGAGCCTAGGAGTGAGCTGCGCGCTTCCAATATTCCAAATGAAGTTCTTGGTTATAAGCGCCAAATCCATCCAGCTAGCAAAGTTCTGCGTCAACTACGCTCATTTCCTTAAGGTACTGCCCTATCGCTGGAATGGAGACAAGTGCACGGGGTTCGGAGTTGAAGTACCCGAGCGGCCCAAATCCAGGTCCCGCTTTCGTTGGTGGGAATTTGTGAAATACTTTGCGCTGGTTCACCAGGCCTTCCTTTCAGTCCGATTGGCTCAATCAATTTCAGCTCTTAATCAGGACGTTGCCTATTATCTGGGAGAGGCGCTCTACTATATCTTCTTCCTCTGTATTCTTGCCAATATACATGCCTTAGGTGTAAGCGGGGCTGACTGGGTTACATTCAACAACCAGTACTTGCAGTTCTACCGAGCTATAGACAGTAAGGAGATAGAACTTACTCTAACATGGTATCTTAAGAATCCAACTTGCATTATTGTTCACCTTAGGACAGTTTTCAGTAGTAACAGAAGGAAGAAGTGGAGCTTTAAGGATTGAATGTGACTTGATCTTAAGCGGGCTTGTTTTGGCAAGCCTAACCCAGCCATTGATGCTCATGTGGCTCTACGTCCCGAATCCCGAAGGATTGCTCTTCATTACGTCCTTATTCCCGAATCCGGCCCATCCTGTTATGAAATGGTGCTTCGGGCTCCCATTCACTTTTATAGTGTGCAAGTGTGGATGGGCTAACATGGTTGCCATGTCAGCCCAACTTCAGCCGTTTGTCTATGCCACCATATTCCTGCTTGGCGAACTTAAGTAAGTTCAGTAGAATTACTTTTGGCGGAATCAATCCTAATTTTGTAACTCAATCCTAATTTTGTAACTCAATCCTAATTTTGTAACTCAATCCTAATTTTGTAACTCAATCCTAACTTAACCTAGCTAAAGCTAAACAAAATATGGTATAGTGTAACTAATCATAACCCAATTCAGCTGACTTAGAATATTTTGGTGTTTCCGCCAAATATATTTATCGGAAAAATTTTGTCTCCCCTAATTTCCAGGCCTGACAATGTCAGCTTCCCGAGGGATGACCTCCGACCATTTCCAAATTTCCTACTCGTACATCAAAGTCTTGAAATTATATTCAATCGGTTCAATCTAATAATTTCTGACTTCTTGCCAACCTTCAGCTACCTTTCTACTATTATTTGCGTGCTGTCCAACTGTGCCCTGATCCGATTTTATGGTAGCTTTTCCTGGGCCCTTCGGATCGCACTCGCCACAGGGTCTTCGGCCACGCTTACTTTCCTTCTAATGAGCCAGAGAGTTTTCGGAGAAATGAACGACAAGTCTAAGGCCTCCATTTCTTCATGGAAGCGTCACGGAAGGGACTTCAGTTTCGAGGATCGGGATCTACAACTAAAAATTTTGAGCTCACTTCGTCCGCTCCAAGTCCAGTTCGGCTATTTTTCAGCCTATCAGGAATCAAACACCATGCAAGTGCTGGGAAGGATAATTTTTTATACGGGAAAAGTTCTAATAATTTCCAGGCGGTTTTCAACAGGCTCTTAAATTTCAGTAAATATTTAGCAATCATATTCCTATTGCAGTCGAAGACGTATTACATTATTACCGTGTTAAATTATGGTATATACGGTTATGCACTCGCTTTGTCCGTCAGTCCGAATGCCATCACCAAAACTGATTCCTACTTTTACATATCTAAACTTGTCAATCAAGACGCATTTTTGTTCGTTCCACGGTTCATCGCTTTCACGCGCTCACCTTTAGTCTGAGTTTTATATATAGAAACGCAGCCCACGCTTATCGAAATTCTAGCTTATAGCTTCACACAGCCTCTCGTCACATAAGATAAAACCATGGGAAGCCAAATATTTATTGAACATGGCGCTTGTCACCAGAATCAACTAAATGAGTCGCAATATTTCGAAGGCACAAAGGTACCCGACCTAACTGAATGAATAAATGAAATAAATGAAGCACACGGTGTAAAGGCAATAAACGGGTTCAACGTAGTACTCTTTGAAATAATCAATTATCGCTTCGTCCCTTAATCTATTTAGTGCTCAGTTAATTATCCTATGCTGGCCATACTGTTCCCAAACGTCATATGGTTCTCTATTCTGCTCAGTTAATTTTAACATGGGGTACAGTCAGTTTCCAAAACTTCATATCTGATTCCCTGTTCTACCAAGTTAATTATTACAGGTTAGCCACACAACAGTTTCCAAAACTTTATACCTGCTTCCGCTTCCTTGTTCTAGATAGTCATTTAATCATTATATGTGGGCCACGCAGGTTTCAAAACTTCATACCTGCTTCCCTGTCTTACTCAGTCAATTATTACTGGCTGGGCATACAGTTTCCGAAACTGCTGCTTCGGCTCGATTCTCGCAACACCATTAATACGGTTTCTACCAGTTAGTACTGTTTATTTAAATAACCAACAGCAGAAAAATAATTATACATTTACATTACTGTTAAGCCTATACTTACTAATGCATATTACATACAGGAACCATAGTTTCACTTGCATCATAATTCATGGGTATATTTCTTATGCGTATAATCAATCTTCTTGACCTCAATTACGTCGTACGCCCATTCGCTGTTTAAAATCGACCTAACGATACAACGGAGGTATAATTCTAGACTATCTATTTCTAGATCATTTGGCGTATTCATAACAAAATTAACGGAAAACCAAGGTCCCTCAATTGCAGAGTTCGTCTTCAATTCATACATTACACAGCGGTTGATGCTTGACATGAATTAGACTGCATCGATAAAAAAATTCGGTCACACTTTGAATGTTCTGTCCTTCTTGGCGTCACAATCGGCATGGTATTCGTGGGTCCTAGATCAGTCCAGCAGCTCAAATTTGCAGTGAACTGGGCCTACTTCCTTAAGGTAGTCCCTTATCGCTGGAGTGGAACGGCAGAGCTTGAAATCGAAATTCCGGTCCCCAAGCACTTTGTTGGCTGGAACTTTGTAAAATATTTTGTCTTGGCCCACCAGGCCTTTCTTTCAGTCCGATTAGTTCAATCTATTTCAGCCCAAAATCAGGAGGTTGCATATTACCTGGAGGAAATATTATACTACATCCTCTTCCTCTGCGCTTCCATTGATCAGACCTTGTTAATTATTAGCGGGACTGAATTTGTCACGTTTAACAACAAGTACATGCAATTGTACTCCGATGTCGGAAGTAAGTAATAGTTTACTAGAGCGAATGCTTTGACGGCGCTTTATTCTTGTTTCACGTTTTAGAACGGTTTTCTATTGGACCGGAAAATGGGCCGGCTCCTGCCTGGAGGGTTGAATATGAGCAACTCTTAACTATACTTGTCCTGACGGGTCTTACGCAGCCATTTATGATCATCTGGATCTACATAGGCAATCCAGGCGGACTCATCTTCATTACGTCCTTATTCCCAAACCCGGCCCAGCCTCTTCTGAGATGGTGCGTAGGGCTCCCTCTCACCCTAATTCTGTGCATGGGAGCTTGGGCCAGCATGGTCGCCGTATCAGGACAACTGCTGACCTTCATCTACGAAACACCTTTCCTACTGGGGGAAATGAAGTGAGGTCAATGGTTGAAGGGACATGACATGGCATGACGGCTCACTTATCTGTACGTATTTTCAGGGCTGCCACTTCCGACTCACGTACGAAGAATGAGCTCCAACAACTTTCAACGGTTCTGTCCCTACATCGAAGTCTTGGAATTGTGTTCAATAGGCTAAACTCAATTACGCGTAACCTCTTCTTCGTTCCGTCCAACTACCTTTGTACTGTTACGTGCGTTTTGTGCAATTGTGCATTCATTCGATTTCATCATCGGTTCTCATGGGCCGTCCTCACCGTTGTGGCCACTGGCTCCCTCTTTGGCTTCGGTTTCGTCCTCCTCAGTCATCGGAAGGTTGGAGATGTGGATGGGAAGTCTAGGGCCTCCATTGGTTCCTGGAAGAGGCATCGGAAGCATTTGGAGTCCAAAGATCGGATATACGAGAGGAAAGTCATGGAGTCAGTTCGTCCGCTCCAAGTCCAGCTCGGGTCCTTTTCCGTCTATCGGAAATCAAACACAATGGACGTTGTTGGAAGGCTCATTTTTTATACGGCAAGGGTCTTGATGATTACCAAGGGTTTTGGTTAGGACTTTTGTACACAGTATGTAAGTTCTACGGTACAGATGGAAGCCAATAGCCCTTTTGATTTTCTGTATTTATCGTAATATATTTGAGATGCACGTATGCGATTAGGATTGGAATGATAAATTCCAAGACCGAGAATTTATTATTAATAAATAATCCTTGTAGTTACTACATGGAAATACTGGGCTTCGTTTTACATTCTAATATACAGAAGATAACCTAATCAAAATACAAGCAACGCAACGAGAATACTCGTTGGCCTGATTTAGAAATAAATCCTTCATAACAGCGAACTATCACTTTTCCAAATATTTTGACTAAACAGTTTGGCTGTAGAAGGGACGTAGGTACCTAATTTGGGCCAAACCCCCTAAATTGCAGATGGGACATTAAGCAATTGTTGCCAATCGATTCCAAAAGCGCACACGAAATAGCTGAGTCAATAATAATTTAGCAAAATTTACTATACACATTTCTATCAGGCTACTAATCAAAGTGCTGGTCGTAATCTCTATTGTTTGAAATAAGGAACTAGGCTCTCATTGGGTTAGCGATGGTGTTTGTGAGCGCACGAATGATGGTGCTGGTTAGATTCTGCGTTGACTACGCCCACTTCTTTAAGACTCAGCCCTACCGCTGGAGCCGGAAGAAGGAGTTCGGGCTTGAGCTTGATCCAAAGTCAACTAGAATCTGGAATTTTGTCAAATACTTTGTCCTAGTTCATCACTTCTTCCTTACTGTCCGATTCTACCAATCCGTTTCCGCCCATAATCAGACCCTAATTTACTACTTAGCAGAGGCCGCCTACTTCTTTTGGTCTTCTTGTTTCTCCATTAACCAGACCTCCCTCCTTGTAAATGGGCATGACTGGCGTATCTTTACCAACCAGTATTTGGGATTCTACAGAGATCTGGAAAGTAAGTTGGATCCCTAAAAGCAAATGCCAAGTACTTGGAAACCAGACGCACCTTTAATTTTTTCATATCTAATTATAATTACAGGAAGGTACTCAAAGATGGAGGAAGGAATGGACCCGGCCTGGAGGATTGAATCTGAAATTCTATTACTCGTAATTATCCTAGCTGGACTAACCCAGCCGCTCTTGTATATGGGATTCTACATATCAAATTCCGACAGTTTATTGTTCATCCCATCATTGTTCCTCAATCCAGCCCATCCGTTCATAAAATGGTTCTTAGGGCTCCCTTGCACGTTACTCATGTGCTCGGCGTCTTGGGCCTGTGCGCTGTCCTTCGTCGGACAGCTTCTGCCCTTCATATACGGGACGAGCTTCTTGCTGGGTGAATTAAGGTAGACACGTTCATGACTTTTAGTAACAGTATTGTCGAAATGTATTTTCGAAGTAGTGGCACGGGTCCGAGTCCGGACCCGTCGGTTCGAGTCCGGTTCGGGTCGCAGTCCGCTTAAACGGTAATTAAAACTTAACGGGTACGGGTTCCACGTCCCACCGTGGAACGTGGAACCGAACTTTAGTCGACGGGTCCGGACTTCTACTGGACCCGAATGCTCGAGTCCGGTTCATGCAGGAACCGAATCGTGCGGCGCTCTATATCGTATACGCGTTATAATTCCTTGGTGATTTTCCTTATTTCCAGCGCTAAAAAGCCCAGCTCGCATACAACTGAGGAGCTCCGCCACCGCTACACAGTCCTCTTCATCCAACGAGGGCTCGGAGTTCTCATGAGCCGACTTAACCTCGTGACTCGGGCCTTTTTCTTACCTGCCTACCACTACATTTGTACGGGATCCTTCGCCCTGTGCAATGTTGCCCTCATCAAGTTCAACATGAGCCTACCCAAAACTGTGTCCGTGCTTCTGTGGACGGGTTCCTTCTTGTGCCTGATTGTCATCCAGGTAACTCACGGAAAGTTTGGAGAGTTTAGCGGGAAGTCCAAAGCCTCCATTCGTTTCTGGAAGTACAGCAGTGAGGAGTCGAGCTTCGAAGACCGGAAACTAGAACGGAAGTATTGGAACTCAGTGAGGCCGGTCCAGGTGGAATTCGGATCCTTCTCCGCCTACCGGAAGGAAAGCACGTTGCTACGACTTGGAATGCTCATATTTTATACGACGAAGCTTCTTATTATAACTAAAGCTTAACATAAAAGTAATGAACGGAGGTAGGTATTCCTTCAGTTTAACTTGAGTATGCTGACCTTGAATTTGATATTGAATAGTATAGATATAGTAGACTTTGGGAAAACGTTCCAAACATTTCAATTTTCTACGTCGCATTAAACGACCATCTACTAAACAAATACCTGGCATTAAAATTAAGCTTTTCTTGAAACCTTTGAGACTGAATCCCGAATGGTATAGCTACCGCAACATCATAATTCGCGGGTACAGTTAAACTTAGTTCAACTAGAAATATCAGCTAGCGTATTACAGTAACTGAACAATTCGACTTTTGCGTCTTACTACATACAGGTAAGTCTAAACCTGAAGGCAATACTTTCGACTGCTTTCCGATGCACGGTGATACTTATGGTGTTGGTAGTACTATAATCTGTAAAGGTCGTAGCCTTATGTACGCTATACGCCCACTCATTTTCCAGAAACCAGACATTATGGTCAGACACCGTTCATTCAATCCTGTTTGCATACCAATTTTTACCTTGGATGAGGAATCCAATGTGCGGAATATAGCTAATAATCAAATATTCATGGAAATCGAGTCCTAGTTGTTAAACTACTAGTGTCTTGAATGCATGCCTCAAGCTTAAGCTTAGGTTTGAGTTGAGATTTACGATCAAGTCTCTTTAAACCTGGAAGCAAGCCCACATCATTAGCCAACCTTATTCTGCGTTTTTTTAACATGGTGTTCGTGACTGATAGATCCACCCAGCTAATTAAATTCGCTGTGAATTGGGCCTACCTCCTTAGAGCGGTACCTTATCGCTGGAGCCGGACAGAAGAGTTCCGATTTGAGACCCCGGAGTCTAGGGGCTTCTTTGGCTGGCATTTTGTGAAATACTTTGTCCTGATCCACCAGGCCTTCCTTTCCGTACGATTAGTCCAATCAATTTCAGCACAGAATCTGGCTATAACTGACTACCTGGAAGAGGCATTGTACTACATCCTGTTCCTCTGCAGTTCCATCAATCAGGCCTTCTTGGTTCTGAACGGTGCTGATTGGATTACGTTTAGCAACAAGTACTTGGAGTTCTGTGCGGATGTTGCAAGTACAGCCATAGAATATCATTCGGTTGATGCTTACAAGCCAAACAAGCCCGCGCTAACGCGGATCGGATTATTATACTTTATGCGAACGTGAACGAAAAAAACGAAGTTAATCCTACTGCGATAGCTCGGCCTTGTTTGCTTGGTTTTACATAAGGAAAAGCTTAACTCATGCATACCTTTCCTTGTTATAGAACGGTTTCCAGTATCAGGTCAAGGTCCAACTCCAGCCTGGAAGATCGAATGCGAAATAATCCAAACCTTGCTGGTTCTGACCAGCCTTAGCCAGCCATTTATGTTCATTTGGATCTACATAAGAAATCCTGGAGGGCTACTCTTCCTTACGTCAGTCTTTCCAAATCCATCCCATCCCGTCCTGACATGGTGCTTAGGGCTCCCGATCACTTTCCTAATTTGCCTGGGGGCTTGGGCAAATGTGGCCGCCGTTTCATCCCAGTTTGCGCCCTTTGTATTCGGAACGCCATTCTTGCTGGGAGAGCTCAAGTAATATCTTATGCTATACAAATACAAGTAACGACCTCGCCTTCGGCTCGTGTCTTATACTTGCGCGCGTGGCTCCGCCGCTTGGCGCGGTTGACTCTACGCTTGGAACAAATTAGTACAAATATTTTGTTTAGTAAATAAATCGATTACTTAACTCTACAAATGGTGTGATGTCAGCAAGCCATGTCACAGATACAATGTACCTACGTACTGTTATGCTAGACGCTTCAGGTTCTTTCATAACTTTGTCTTATTTTCTGTATCTTTCTTAAATTTTACATGGAAATACGTTTGTAAATATTGTAATGCGGTTACATAGATCGTTTTACGCGCATTGTGAAATTAACATTTGCGAGGTGGGACAGTGCGAAGACCTGGACGCTGACCATGTAGAGTTGTGCTTGGGTGGAATGTCAAGTCTCAAGTCAGTGCTGTTATGGGCCATGGAGGAATTCAGAGTGTCCCTTCAGGATTTTCAGAAAATGTCAACTATGTTTTTGGCCCTTAAGTCCTGACCCTTGACCCTAAAATTCTGTCCATTGAACTGGTCCTATGCTTTGGTCATAAATTTTTGTGGGCCAATTTTGGTAGGCGTGGGTTGAGAAAGAGCGATCTTTATCGTTGAACGCGTCCAAAGTCGGTCATAATTGTGTATAATAGTTTGAATATGTAGATCCTGGTAGTATTTAAATTCCGGAACCAATTAATTTTTACTTTCAGGCCGAACAAGCCCAGCTCACAGATGAAGGGTAACCTCGGGCAGCTGTCAACTGTTCTGCTCTTGCATCGCAGTCTTGGGATTCTATTAAATATGTTCAATCTCGCCGCGCGTGACTCCTACTTCCCACCCTTGAACTACCTTTGTACTGTTACGTTCGTCTTGTGCAACTGTGCGTTGATTCGATTTTATCATCGTTTTGCTTGGGTGGTGCTAGCCACCCTGATCGCTGGCTCCGCGTTGAGCCTAAGTTTCGTTATCCAGACTCATCGGAAGCTGGGTGAAGTTAGCGAGGAGTCTAGAGCCGTAATTGGGTCCTGGCGGCGTCACAGAAAACATCTAGGGTCCATAAGGCGGAAATACGAGAGCAAAGTCTTGAAGTCAGTTCGGCCACTTCAAGTCCAACTTGGGCCATTTTCCGTTTATCAGAAATCAAACACAATGTACGTTGTTGGAAGGCTCATTTTCTATACGGCAAGAGTCCTGATTATTACCATGGGGCTTGACTAAAGACTTTGGAACACAGTATATACGATGTTCTACGGTACAGATACGGATCCAAACCAGTACCCATTTTCATTTTCTGTATTCGCCGTAATATGTTTGAGATGCACGTCTGCGACTAGGATTGAAGGGATAAATTTCAAGACCAAAAGTTTTATTATGAATAAATAAAATAATAAATAATCCTTGTATTCAATAGTTAGTACATGGAACATGGAAATAATGGGCTTCGTGCTACACTGCAGTATACTGAAAATAATCCGAACAAAATAAAAAATATTCGTGGCCTGATATAGAAACACACTGCTATCACCTTTACAAGGTTATATTTTATTTCACAAAGGGATGAAATTCGGACCAAACTCCTAAATTGCAGAAGGAACAATAAGCAGGTCAATTGCAAATGGCGGATCGATTCTACGAACAAACACGAAATTGCTGAATCAATAATTCTTTCCACATTTCTAGGTTACTGATCAAAGTGCAGGTCGTAATTATAATGTTGACAGAAGGAATTAGATCTCAATGGGTTAGTGATAGTGTTTGTGGGTGCACGAACGGTGTGGCCAATCACCAATCCTTCATTCGTAACGCTTATTTTATACCTTTTCACCTTATTAGGGGACTTTCGCGTCTTATCTTACGCCGCAATTTCATGCAATAGACTGCAGTATCTGTAAATTATTTCCGTACCCAAATCAGTATTCAAATTGTTCTGGTTCCCAGTGTAATTTGACCTTTGGGATTTGTTCATAGCAACCTTGCAGTAAGTACTACACAGTCTCAGGAAATGTATCGAGTTCCGTTTCCCGGAAGTACTGTAAGGTAAAATTACTGTCAGAAGCTTCCTGGAATAAGACCGCTTCCCTGCTATCATTTCGTTTCAATACTGGTGTTTATCTGTTTGTGCATCCAGCTAAGCCTGATTCAGGTTCTGGAATTACAGTAGGCATAGGTACAGGTTACTATTATAAAAGCCCAAATCAACTGTGGAAGGTATAAACCTTTGGAGAATCAATGTCATGATATGCGCTATGGAAGATATACCTGCTACAAATAGTTAGACAATTTCCGTCAGTTTCAAATTCAAGTTGCTTGATTGTTTACCTATAACATATTTTATATCTCTACCCTTTGAACTGTCTGGCTGGAATCAGTCAAAGCTTCTCTAGCTATGGTGTTTTTGAGTACACGAACGATCCAGTTAGTTAAGTTCTGCGTTGATTCCGGTCACTTCTTTAGAGTTCAGCCCTACCGCTGGAACTATACAAAGGAGCTCCGGCTTGTGATTGAGCCAGGCTCGTCAAGAATATGGAATTTTGTGAAATACTTTGCCTTAGTCCATCAGGTCTTCCTCACAGCCCGATTCTGCCAATCAATATCTAGCCAGAGTCAGACAATGGCTTACTATTTGGGGGAGGCCATTTACTACACTGTGTGTTTATGTGCCTCCATTAACCAGGTCTCGCTCCTTGTAAACGGGAACGATTGGGTGATCCTTACCAACCAGTTTTTCCAATTCTACGGAGAACTGGAAAGTTAGTTGAATACGAGTAAAGAATTCCATGTGATTCTCGTGATTCGTAAGACTAGTACTGACTACTAATTTCAGCTTTGTTGATTTACTCCTGGATTTCAGAACGCTTTTCGAATATAGAGGAAGGAAAGGATCCGGCCTGGAAGATTGAATGTGAAGTAATATTGCTCCTGGCTGTTCTCGTTGGAATTACACAACCGTTCATGTACGCGGGATACTACGTAACAAATTCCGATAGTCTCTTGTTCATCCCCTCATTGTTCCCCAACCCAACCTATCCGGCCTTAAAATGGGCCGTAGGGCTCCCATTTACGTTTTTAGTACTAATGGCGGCCTGGGCCTGTAACCTTTCCATCGTGGCACTACTAATGCCGATCACCTACGCTACAGCATTCCTGCTGGGTGAGCTGAAGTAAGTCCGAATTCATTCAGCGTTCGGCCCCTGCCCAGATGTAAAAGGGATTTGTTACCTAGAATGGCTGTCATTGTCATTATGTCGAACTGCAAAATGTCGACTTGTCACTTCGTCGAACTCACTGCGTCGAAAGTTTTGTATGTCCAATCGTTTTAATGCCGAGAGGTTTGCATATCGAAAGGGTTGAATGTCGAAAGGGTTGAATATTGAATCGTTTGCATGTCGAAAGGCTTGAATGCCGAGTCGTTTTAATCTCGAGTCGTTCTAATGTCGAAAGGTTTGTATGTCGAATCGTTTTAATGTAGATAGGTTTGAATTTCCAGAGGTTTTAATTTCGAAAGGCTTGAATGTCGAGTCGTTTTAATGTAGAAAGGTTTGAATGTCGAAAGGTTGGGATGTAGAATCGTATTTAACCTAATCTAACCTCACCTGGAATTTAGACGATTCGAGATTCAAACCTTTCGACATTTAAAAGATTCGACATTCAAACCTTTCGACATTCCAACGTTTCGACATTCTAACTTTTCGACGTTAATACGAGTCGACATTCAAACGTTTTGGCATTCAAAGGATTCGACATTCTAGACTTTCGACGTGTTGAGCTCGACGAAGTGACAGTTCGACATTCTTGAGTTCGACATAACCTGTTACCTCATGCTTCCTGTTTCAGAGCTAACAAGTCCAACTACTTTACAAAGGACGAACTCCGCCAGCGCCCCAGAGTCCTCTTCCTACAACGATGCCTTGGGATTGTCCTAAGTGGATTTAACCTTGTGACTCGCGCTTTCTTCTTACCTGCCCTCCACTGCCTTTCCATTCTCGCCTGCGTCTTGTCCAATTGCGCACTGATCAGGTTCCGAATGAGCCTACCCTTCTCCGTCCTGACAATCTTAGTCCTTGGCTCTTGGTCGAGTCTATCCTTCGTAATAGTAAGCCACAGGAAGTTTGGGGAGCTGAACGACAGGTCTAAAGCATCAATTCGCTCCTACACGTGCAGTGAGCTGGGTTTGAGGCTCCAAGATCGAAAATTGGAACGAAAGTATTGGAAATCAGTCAAACCGCTCCAGGTGGAGTTTGGGACCCTGTCGGCCTACAGGAAGGGAAACACATTGACTAAAATTGGAACGCTAATTTATTATACGGCGAAACTTCTATTGCTAACGAAAACTTAAGATTACGTCGCCTACGACCTACATAATACGCATTTGTTAATTCTTATGATAAGGGCACCCTTTGGATGGGCTATAGGGTATGGCGTGATACGTGCTACAAACTTCTGTAACCTAGAATATCCGATATTAGGGATATCAAGGCTCTTTTCAGCAACTGTAAATATAGTCTATAATCTAAACTTGTACTTTACCTGTAAGTAAGGTGAATTACGGAGGCAATGCTTTCGAATGTTGAACGAGTCTAATGTATCATGTACCCTGCTATCTAATATTTAATATATGTATGTATCATGTATCATGATGTATGTAGTATGTATGAAATGGCGACGGCCGATATGGTACCCCGAATTGCATAAGAAATAAATTACTTAAATATGCCGTTACTAGTATATGCATACGATGCACGTACATAGATTTAATGTTTAATGCACTATAAATAAGTTACAGATTACCAGCTTTAAATAATACTGTCAGGAATGTGGTGCACTTACCGATGTTATGTTTAGTGCTGGGTATATGTAAAATATACGGCAGAAATTAGATTCAAGACCGGTCCGGTTTCTCAGTTCCGACAGAGCTCAGACTCTACATACATTTATTTTAATTCGGAATAGTTGACAAATAAGCTGTTTAATTTATCTTTAGTTGTACCTGGAGTCATAGAGGCTATTTAATTGAACCGGTGCTCATCCGCATGCGGATTAGGGAAAGTAGCTTCCGCGTTCCATAACTCGCGATGGTTTTCGTAAGCCCAAGAACGATTCATATTCTTCGTTTTTCTATAAGCTATGGAAATTGCTTTCGAGTCCTGCCATATCGTTGGAGCCTGCATAAGAGACTCGGCGTTGAGAGTTCGGATTGGACCATTTGCTCTTGGTTTGATTGGAATTTCACGAAATATTTCTACCTTCTTCATCAATGCTTCCTTTCAGTTCGGTTCATACAGTCAATTTTGGCCTGGAATCAGCCGGTATCCTTTTATTTGGGGGAAACGATGTACTATAACCTATTCCTAGTTCACTGTATTCTCCAGGCCACTCTAACGGTCAACGAGAATGACTGGATTATTTTCATCAACCAGTATCTGGAATATTATCGGAGGCTTGAAGGTAAATCGAATACGTATGAAGGGTCAACTTCTCACTGCATTGGATACCTTAAGTTCGCTTAGAATGCTTAAATCGAGCCAGTCTCAGCCGTTGCTAGCATGTCAAGGTTGAAATTTGGCCGGTTTGAGTAATTCGTATTTAAGCATAAGCGGTATCTGGCTTGAAACCGTACCTATCGCTCTGAATCGTTGCTGGTATTTAAAAGCAACCTTCGTGATATGATACTATGCCGGGTTGATTCGTCGCTGGTAGGTAAAGGCAAACCGAAAAGCTAGTGCTTCTTATTGATTCCGACTTTGCCGGAGTCGGAATCGGAATCGACTTTTGGATTCCGGCTGATGTTGGAGTTGGAGTCGAACCTAACGATTCCGGTTGGCGGTCAAAATCTGAATTAGATCTCGGAATGGATTCCGGAATCGGGTTGAGTAATTTTTTTCTGGGACAATTGAACGACGTGGCAAGTCATACCGATGTCGGAATCGATTCCAAAGATGGTGGAATCGATTCCGGAGTCAGAAGCGGAATCTACATTATTTAACCGATTCCACACTTTTATGGAATCGGAGTCGAAGTTTTTACACTGGAATCGGAATCGAGGAATCGATTCGCTGAATCGAGGAATCGATTGGCTGAATCGGTTAGGTCGGAACCGATAAGCAGCACTAGCAGTTACCAGCCCTCGCGAGTGAACATTTTTCATAATTCGAAATATTTAGTACAGTAGTAACTTTGCTGTGGTTTTTTCGCTAATTTCAGAGGAGTTCTATAGTGACGAAGGTTCTGAATTGGTAACCGGTTGGAGGATTGAGTGCGAAACAGTGGTAGTACTAGCTGCACTCACGGGGCTAACTCAACCCTGATAGCCGGATTCTACGTACTATATCCCGACGGCCTCATATTTATTACCTCAATTCTCAGGGTTCCGGTGAATCCGATTATCAAATGGTGCGTAGGATTTCCCTTTACTTTGCTTATAACAATGGCGGCTTGGTCGTGCCTTATGGGGGTCACAATAACCATTCCGCCCTTTATCTACGGCACTACGTTCCTCCTTAGTGACCTCAAGTAAGTTTTACCTGCCACTTTATGTAATTCAAATACATATACATATATAAAACAGTATTAGAATGACAACTTATTTCAGGGCCAAGCCGCCAAGGTCCCAGACCACGACCACAGTCACACTCCGCCGGACTTCCGAAGCTATGTTTACACACGAGTGTCTCCGAGTCAGTTTGAGCAGCTTCAACCTCGTCACGCGTGGAATATTCTTACCCGGCCTCAATTACCTTTGTATGGCCATAAGCGTATTGTGCAATTTTGCCTTGATCCGATACAACGATCGGTTCCCTGGGGTAATCTTCCTCGTTTTAGGGACGGGCTCTCTGACGAGTACGTGTTTCGTGCTGGTCACCTCCAAGAAGTTCGGTCAAATTAATGAGTGGTCAAAGCATCTGATTGGGCCTTGGAGAAGGGGCCGGAAATATTTGAATTCCAAAGATGCCGGACTAAGGCGGAGGACTTTGAACTCGTGTCTCCCGCTCAGGATCCACTTGGGACAGTTCAGCTTTTACGGGAAGTAGCATCATGATAGCTACTGGGAAATTAATCATTTACACTGTTAAGCTCCTAATACTTTCTAAGCGTTTGGGCTAGAGTACGCATGACACACTAAATAAAGTGACGCATTTTTTTGTATTGCCTGTTCTTGGTCTGTTTGTAGAGTTAACCGCCTGTTGTAGGTATATTTCCAGGTGATATAAGATAAAGCTCTGAGAACTCAGCAGAATACCTACTTTACACGAAATGGGTAGTATTATGTTTTTTAATACATAACAACAATCTTAAGCAAATGTTTTTTCTGTGACTAGATAGATTGGAAAAATTCTAGGAACCCCCAAAACACGAAACTTTGTATTGAGTAATTTATAGATTACAAGATGTAAAATCCGACATTATTTAAGTTTCCAGGCTCCAAAACAATAAAAGCCTAGAAGGTACAAATCCGACATCACCAGAAATTGTCTGTTAGTACTTTTTGGACCTACCTACCTTACGCTACCCGAACAGATTAAACATTAATTGAGATTTTCAGAATATGGATATGAAGATTAGGCTGAAGCTGGTTTACGAGCTAACAGGACAATTTCCGTAACCTTTTATATACTGTGGAACCCATAACGCCTCCATTGATACTAAATTGCTGATATAGCATTCTATATAGGATACGAATACACGCCCATTACGTATTTATAGACATGCACAGCAGAGCGCCTTTAGTGCCCAATCAACCAGTTAACTTGAATAATACTAGCAAACCGAATTGGCTCCCTGTAATAAATTCACTATTTGAAGGGGCAATTACCGGCATGCGGGATACCATACACCGCACAGAGCCTGGGTCCAAGTTCTTATTAATTCAAGTTTGCTGTTGAGGCCCGAATATACTTACTGAGGTCATTCAAACAAAGTACAGGCATTCCATAACTCAATTTATGAATCGTTTGCCAACTTTCGAGGGAGATACTGCTTGAAATCTCAATTTGTGAGTTCAATTCAGCATGGCCTTTGTGACCCCTTTGACCTCTCGGCTGGTCCGCGTATCAATAAGCTACGCATCCTTCTTCCGAGTGATTCCTTTTCGCTGGAATAAGGCTGGAAACCTGGAACCTAACTATACGGGCTGGAACACTATTAAATGGATTATCTTTGCCCATCAAGGCTTCCAGACAGTTAGCATGGGTCAAGTAGTATTATTTTCACCTGACCTCCCTATGATCTGTAAAGTGCTCCAGGCGGCCTACTATGCACAGTTCCTCATCCTCTGCTCTATTCAGCTCTCCTTCATTCGTAACGGCCAGGACTGGATAAACCATTACAATCAGACAGCAAAATTCTGTGGAGCCATCTATCGTAAATACCAAACTAATATTTGCTAGTAATGTAATTTAAAATAGTAATGATTGTAAAGATTATGCTTATAATGATTTAGAAACGTACTGCGCGGGAGCCAAGGTCCGGGCGCCATGGCAAGCGGAATGCGAGCTTGTGCTAACCGTCGTGGCCGTCTTTACCATTGTCCAGCCATTGATGATAATGATAGTGTTAACGCTGGATCCCACGTTCGGGGTCGTCGTCACATCCTTTTTCCCTTACATAACGTACCTACCCGTGACAATATTGATGGGATGCCCAATTAATCTAATACTGAATCTAGCCTGTTGGTCCTGTATTTTGGCCGCGATGTGCATCATAATTCCGTTCATTTATTTTACAAATTTCATCGTATCGGAACTCTGGTAAGTTAAACGGTTTCGAATATTTTATTTTCAAAAAAATATAGTTTAGTTGAATCAGCTAAGTTCTTGTAGCCTAAACATAAAATGACCCTAGCTAATGTAATCCAACATCATTAACTAATCTGGCTTAATGCGCCGAAGCCTAAGCAGAATTAAGCTGAATTAACGATGTGAATTTTAAATTTTCCGGTAAAATCCAGGTTTTTAAAAATCGCGGCCAATATCTCCAAGAGTTGGACTTTGATACGGGGTCAGACGGACAGTCGGACACAAAGATTAACATGTCCTTATACCGATAGATGGATGCATTAGTGTGCCGCTTTAATATAATTGCACACGCAAATAATATTTACAAAGTAGCTTCTAAATTAGGCATGCATTTTTTTTCAGGGCGAATAAGTCGAGCCCCTACACAGATGACCAGCTCCGTGCCCCGGACAGAGTGCTCTACATGTACCGAACCCTAGGATCCATCTTTAATCGGCTCAACACGATTGTACGGGAGTTTTTCTTAATCTGCGTGAACAATATTGTCACGTTTTGCGCCGTAATGTGCAATTTCACCATTATCCGCTTCCATAGCGTATTTTCGGTGATGTTCCTGGTCTCTTTGCTAATTGGGGCCTTTACCTGCCCCGCCTTCCTAGTCATAACTTACATAAAGTTCGGTGAAAGTAATGACAGGTCAAGAGGGCTCATCGAGTCATGGAAACGGAACACGGAATACCGGAATCCGGATGAGCGGAAGCTAGTTTCCAAGTACTTGGCTTCGTTCCGGCCAGTCAAGGTGGAGCTGGGTGGATTTGGCTACTACCGGAAAGTTAATACAATCCGAATTGTAGGGAAACTCATTTTTTATTCCGCGAAGTTCCTACTCGTGACGAAAAACTTCTTCTAAAGAGAGTGTAATTAATAAAAAGTTTAATTTATTTAAAGTAGAATTCGGGATTTGGCATAGTAAAATACTTGGGTCTGGTATAGAAAATAACTACAATACAGTAGTATTACAGAAGAAATAGATAGGAATAAGAAACAGGAAACATGACTGCGAAGATTTACATACAATATGACACAAATTAACACACGACATACGATATTTGTAAAAAGAGATGTACATAAAATACTACAGAGGTAAAGGAGTTAGGAACAGGAATAATTTCGTACATGCACATCGTCAAAGAGTACATAATTTACAGGCAACTCTGAATCCGAAGTATTCTGAAAATGAGTATTTTCGGCAGTTTCGATAATAGCATTAACAAGTCGTAGTAATACTATGGAGGGAATCACAGGTTTACTTGTAGAAATAATAGTGTTTCGAATTGACATAACTCTTCCAGGTCTCGAGAACGAAGGCGGCTCCGCGCTCCCCAATCATAATCGTGGGCCCGTTCGTGTTCACGGTGACAACGTATGGCATGATTCCAGCGTCTATGACCCGGAGTCGCTACAAAGGTAGTCATAAAATACAGTAAAAGTTTAATAGGCGTCTTGGGAAACTGATGCTGATTTAGGTTCTACGTCAATTTTTCCGTATCGTATACGTACCTGCGTTCCGATGACCCGGAGCTCGGGGTCAACCACGGCATGTGGGGAGTCCCGAGGCCCCATGGCAGTGGTGCCGGAGTAATGATAAATAGAAACTGAGTAGTGTCGCGTGAAGCATTCCCAGTAGGGGTCACTTCGAAATGGCAAGTGGGCACATGGCGGGAAGGGGACAGGTGACAGGCGGCTTCCAAGCCTTTTGAAACTTGGCGCGTTCTCGGAGACGTATACAGCACGCTTGACACCTGGGGCCAAATTAAATTATTTTGGCTTTAAGGGACCGTGCTAGTTATAAATGCCTTTTAGAACATTAAGATCCCTACATTTCTAATCACTTTTCCCAGATTTTGTAAACCTAAAGCAATAACCTAACTTGGGCTGATCGTTCTAACTTTAATGATCAGCCGTCAGCTTTAATTGTCATTTGAAAATGAATTTTTCCTAGGTACCTACTGCTGCATTTTAAAATTGCTCGTTTTCGCATTTTCCGGTAAAATATATATATTTCCTAGGCGAAATTATTACCGTTTGAACGAAAAATTGGTTGTAAAAATGTACACTCGTTACCTTCAACCATAACCTTGATATCCTCATCATTCATGTCCTCAAAGTATCGGGGATCCAGAATAGGATCATCCCTATAGTCCGCCGACTTGAGGAACATCACGCCCCGTACTTTGGGCCTACTGAGCATGACTGTAATTTGGAAAGCGTCCTTCCCCTTGATTGGATTCAGAAACTTCTCCATAACGTCAAGCCGGACATTGAAGGCTTTGGAAAAGTCCCGGGCAAGAGTTCCGTGGTTCCCGAGTCCTAGGAACATCCACTGGGTGTCTGGCCAGTTCCCTTGACCCATGGCCTTGGCCTTGGAGGAGGCGAAGAAGGCTATCCCGTGGATCCCTGTCGTGGTCAGCGTCCCATTTCCATGGGCCAAAAAATTGGCGATCTGGAGCGGGTCTATGTCCCGATCTGAGATGAAGGACTTGGGCTGATTGATAATGAAAGGACCGGGGAAGGTCCCAATGTGGTCCTGAAGGTTCTTGCCAACTGGGGCGTTCACACGGACGTGGATCTATTCAACATAGGTACAATGTTACCGTACTTCAAAAGCTTTGGTCATATATTATCTCATAATATTAAATACAATATTAATTTTGACCTCACCCCTAGCCCATGTAAATGGTCCTGAGGCCCTATGCCAGAAAGCATTAGCAGCTTGGCCGAATCAATGGATCCGGCACTAAGAATAATTTCTTTGGTAGCATAGGCAACTTTGCGTTCTCCATGCCGAATGTACTCAACCCCATAGGCTTCGTTTGTTTCTCCCCGAAAGAGGATCTGTAAGGTCAAAATTAAAATGGTTTCTTGCAGATTGTAAAACGAACCGTCATATCAGTAAATGAATTAATTAACATTCGAAAAATTTGGTTGGATTTCCAACCTCCTCTGTTCGACACATACCTTATATACCCTTGAATGCCTGTGTATGGTCAATGTCTTCCGATGCAGGATTGGCTTAATAAAGGCCTTGTACGTGCTCCACCGCTTGCCTCGCTTCTGAGTATACGTGACACCGGAGACGCCTGAGGGTATCAAAACTCAATAAATTGACCCATAATCATGTCAAGTATCTGTAATAATTAGTTTCCAAACCTTCGTCATAAGGGGCGCTAAAGTCAACCCGCGGGATCCCTGACCACTCTGAGGCCTCCACGAATTCCTTAACGAGTGGGTTGTAGGCGGGCTTCCCAACCGACAGGTATCCGCCATGACGGTGGTATTGGGCTATACACGGGAAACACCTGAATTATTTCCATGTTGGGAATTAACTACAATTAAAATAATTAGATTGTAAAAAAGATCCTCACGTTGTACTACATCATACTGCCCGTTCTCACAGCGGAAGCAGTAATTCTCGGACTTTAGAAAGAAGGGCAGAACGCCCTTGTAGCTCCATCTAGGGTCCCCTGTGACGCTGGCCCAGTGGTCGTAGTCCCTGGGATGTCCCCGGAGGTAGACCATGAGATTCAGATTGCTGGACCCGCCCATACCCCGCCCTCTCGACCAAGAGCTTTCCTGTTTGATTCAAAAATTACATTTTCAGTATAAGTTTAAAAAAAAACATATTGTATAACTTACCCTATTGAAAAGTGAAAGACATGATGACCTCTGTGGAACCGTCCGATACATGTAGTCAACTTCAGGATTGTTTAATAGAATGGTTGCGACTTGGGGTATGGAACTGATAGGATTCGGATCCCCGCCCCGCTCTAACAATAACACATTAAAGTGTTCGGAGAGTCGGTTTGCTACCACGCAGCCCGCCGAACCCGCACCAACTAGAAGCAAATCAAAAGTATGATTTAACATAAGACTACCTACCCAAAAAATTTGGACTTTAGTGGACACGATTCGTCAATTCTAGATATATTTATACAAATTAGATAGCCAAACCGAATTATAATTTAAACTAAACTTGAGGCATTTCCCCTGAAAAATGCTGCAATAACCTAGCATGTAAATAATAAATCATATATTTTGCTTGCGGACTAATAAGTTAATTAACTGCATATTGCATGTCAAATGCAGTACGTGTCTGATACTTGACCTTTCAAAACATAATCCTTCACACGCAGCAATAATACAATAAATCAGGATTAATTTCATCCTGCACAAATTACTGACATTGTTTTCTGTACCTATATGTATGTGTATTAACCTTAAAAACTGTTTGACCAAATTATAATCCTTCTCTGAAGGCTGGGAAACTAGAAAACAAGGAGTTTTATTTTTACGTCGTCCTTAACTTAATCCAATAATTTATGTTTTGCATTTATCAGGCTTACGGAGGGTACGCAAGCCGTAGTATAATATTACGCAGTATGCGATCTATGTATCCGACATAAATAGCGCATCCTGGTCCTTCCCGATCCCGGCTGAGGTTGAGGTCGACGGAATTTGGTAATGTACACGAAGAAGAGCAAGTTAAATAGTAGAAATGTGTAAGGTAGTATTTACCTTTACAGGTCATAGACATAGGGAGACAGAGTGGACTGAAGGCGGATTTACATAATGTAAGAATGCCAAGATCCTTTTCACTTTTCAATTAGATGAGCAAACACGAGTCTCCGTCGTCGTCGCTAAAAGTAGGAGGAGCCAAATGGCAAAGTGCAGTGGAAACGGAACCAAAGGGCCCATTACTTTATTGGAGAGAAATTGGGGGTTTTAAAAGGAGTCAGGCCTCCAACTTTACTCCCTACTAAATAAATTAGTAAACAATATGTTTATGCCTCCAATTATTCCTGGCTTTAAGGGATGTATGAATGTATTAGCATTAATTTAGCCTTAAAAAAAGAAACCTTTGCGTGCACACGAAAGTCCACTATTGGGCATGCAAGGGAAAAGCGTCCCAGCCTCGTGCCTTCTGAGATACTGTCACTTGTCACGTAAGGATGATATAAGGACAAGACAAGATATATAATATTGTACCTTCCTGAAGTGTGAGAACTAATCACTAATCAACTCGACTTGAAAAATGGAGCATACGTCTGAAGGCTCTAGCTTGAGACCTGCCTTCTGCGTTATTATCACTAACAGATCTGAAGTGATTCATCTTCATAATTCTCTGAGTCAGTGACTTGAGGAATTTGGCATTGTTGGGCATTAGGAATTTTCTGTTTAAACTACCTGTCATCTTTCAGAGTAAAATAGTATAGTAAGAAAGAGTGTCTGGTGAGCACAAAGCACTACAAACAGTACCGGTGCCGGTACCGTTGTAGCCGGAGCCTGTACCTGTATCCATTCATTTTAATGTAAAAATGAAAACCCATCTCTCTAAAGATCCTTTCCGTCTGTAGTATGTCTCTGTCATCCCGAACCCATTTTTAAAGTATAGAGAGTGAAATCCGAAAGTACTTTACTGCAACCTGTAATGCTCAACTTCAGACTTAAGATTGCTTACTACGTAATTATAGATCACACAATGTTTCAACTATCACGAGGGGAATTGAATAAGTTCGTGTCTCTGTTTCGGTTCCGTGCACAATTATTCAAAGTTCGACAAGAATGCAGAGCTGCGGTTTCCCAAATACTTGACCATCACAAGGCTAAATAGTAGAGCATCAAAACCTTGACAAAAGGCACGTAGAAAATGCCGCCATGAAATTACGCGCTAACTGAATGGGAAGATATGGACGAAATGTAGGTTATCTTTTCTTGTAGGGCTGTATTAGGGAGCTATGCGCAAATTTCATTGTCTACAGCGAGTTTGCCGGAAGAGTACATGTGCAAACCGTACGCTACCACTTCGTATATGGCCGAATTAACCGGTTCGGATTTCGGATACATCGTTCATTTAGGCATTTCAGCACAAACCGTTCAGTTATTATTTAAAAGTTGGTATCATTAGGAATATATTTCGGTACGTATCTACGTATTTATTACTAGCAATTCTGGTGCTTAACATCCTAACCCTGGTGCGTAACATTGGATTTCATAACTAGCAATCCCATTTTCTGGACATTTCCATCGTATCTACGAGTGTGACATTAAAACTCACCGTGCAGATATTACGCACACCTGCGCCATCTATGTGTGACTGTTCAAGAACGGTCAAACGGAGGTTTTAACGTGCATATTAACGTTATAGAGGATTTCAAAAATATATACATTAGTACATATATGAGTACCTGAACTTTTGAAACGGAAAACACACGACACGGAATGAGCAAGTTTGACCTGTAGGCGCCTCAGAGAAAAGCTCGCAAAAGTAAATGCTCAATAATAGTACTTGATACTTACCAACAATGAAATCATAGACATTGGCCCCGTCTTTGTACTTTGTTGCACTCTTGAGATGATCACTGGTCTTCTCCAAGTCCGCAAAGAGGATGAGGAGTGAGGGCAGTGCCCCAAGTGCCCCGTAAATAATCGGAAGGAACCAGTTTGACATGGCATTAATCCCGTGGGATAGGCCCGAGAGGGCCGTCACAATTGACAAGAGCAGAACCATGATGATGATGATGATGATGATTTAGGAAGCTTAAATTAGGCTATCTTGTCTATCTACTATTTAGTATAATAACATGGCTTTAGAAACTTTGGGAATCATAAATTAGTCACTTATACAAATACAACTCACATATCTCAACATAAAGGGTAATAATATCTCATTAGCTCCATAAGGATGCTACTATAAAAAGATCTACTACGTTCGACTACACCTTGCACTTATTTAAAGTTCTCATAATTATGAGCTCCCGGCCGAAATTAGACTAATCATAATCATCTTAATTCCATTTTGTTGGATCTGGGCTTAAGTGAGTGAGTGAGTTTAACACAGAATTGATAACAATCCTCTATTGTCTCAACTTTTAGCTTGGGTTTCATTTCTAGTCTCATTTAGTTTGGACGTTGACGGATTGCTGTAAACACTTCACTGGATATTTGGCACATGGTTTTCCAAAAACTTCGGGATCCAGCATTTTTCTCTTAGCCCTCACATTCGGTTTTTTCGGCACTTTGAGAACCTAGAATTCATAACAAAATTTGGCATTATTGCTTACTTACTGCTCTGTATAAAGGTTCGAACTTGCTTTGCCTGTTTTGATATTTATTTGCCCATTTAGAAGAAATATAGACTCTGGCGGAATGCAGATGTTGACGGAAGCAATTACGATTCGGGACAGAATAAATAGTAGAAATCTGCGGAATTATGGTTCCTATTGTTAATACTTATTTACACAAATATAAAGGTTATTTATAATTCTAATTAGAATAATTAGAACTAAAATGCTTCAAATTTTTGCAGTCACAGAATTATTAAAAGCTACGCGTTTTTTCAATAAATTATTTACTAATTTTACACGCCCATCCATGGTTACGGAAATTAGTCCAGGAAATAAAATTTGTGTTTATAAGTGGTATAAACATTAAAAAAAAAGTGCACAGATTTCTATTATTTACTGTTAGCGAGTTTTATTTATTTTGCGAAAATATACATTCCCTGACCTACTTACTACGAATACTCTACGAACTTGCATAATAATATATTTTCTGACTACCTGTTCACTGTTATTAAATGCACTCTTTTAAGAAACAAATCCAGCGGTCACGACAAACATCGGGATGCAGTTACCTCCACAATATTGACCCTGCTGTTATTTCGTGTTACGCGTTTACGACTATTGGAGCTATTGAGTAATTTCGTACTATTCGCAACGAAACCGGATATCCACAACACTAGATTTGAGCCTAAGCCTCACGTTTCCGCTCCGTCATACACTAATAAGACACTTATAGCGTTATAGCAAACAACTCGAGACTGTGTAGCACAGAACCGTTCCTGCAGATCCCAAAGACAGTACTAGCAGGGAAAACGACGTTTGGCCAAACTTTGGAGAATTTAATGAAATGCTAATGAAACGAACTAATAGGCCTAAAATCCTCCTAACCTAACTCTTAAAGACTCTTCCTCTTCCTGAGGCTGATGGGCTGATTAGCGCCTCAAGTTTCACTTTCTTCACTACTTTTACTGATCTTGACTTGACGCGGCGGGCCCGCACTGCATAAGATGTAAGCTATGAAGATTAAGCGTCTCTACAATAGAGATCTTTGTAGGGATGAGTAATGCAGGGAGCCAGGCTCAATTATAGGAGGAAGATAGCATTTCTACTAATTCTTACACCTTCCTCCCCTTTAAGTGGGAACATTAGCGTACAGGTAAGTTGGAGATCTTGAATCTCATCTTATAGAATGATTAAGTCCGTTTTATTTCCATATAAAAATGAGAGCGGTGTTTAGTCAGGCATGGAAAAATTAGGGACCTACTTGTATAGTGTATGGGAGACGGGTACAGTGTACAGGACTATAGCTAATGATTTTAATTGAGGACCTGCTTTTGAGAGGCCCGCAGAAAGCTGAGTTAACAATACCCTTAAACTTTGTAGCTCCTATTAGCACAATGAGAACAATGGCTAAAGGGATTGTTAAGGCATTTTTCCTTTTTCCGCCCAAAAATGAAAATGAGAGGGGTTGTGGCGTATGGTAATGATATTTTAATTTACGGCGACTAGCAAATTTATATTTACTCTCTCTAAGGTTCAAATTATGCCTAAACCTTTGAATTTCAAATCAGTACATAATTTAATTAATTTTGAAAGTTTATTAAAGTGTTATATTAACACGACTCAGCTCAGGCCTAGAAAATGCTCAAAATTCGAAATGCATAATGTGCAATGCATAAATTCGTCATGCGTCTCTGAGGCAGAAAGGTGTAAGCTTAATTTGTGCATTAGGTTAATTTAACGCACATGCCGCTAAGTTTTCCTTTGAAGAGACGATTTACATACATTACTTACATACATAGACGCCGTTTATGTTTTTGAGGCCCTTAGCCGAATGTTAAACGCAAAATCCATTTAAAATACAAATAGAACATAGTTCCCTAATGGGGTCAAGCTCTTGAGCGCTTCCGTAAACTTGGACTTGGATTATACTTAAACCTACTGTATAGAAGTGCACGCACTTTGTGAATATGCTGAAAAAATAGAAAGTCCTTCCTGGCCTGCCTCATCTTTCATTTGTGTTTGTACTACCTACGTTAATCATGAGGCATGATGCCTGTTCCGTGATGGGCCAAACAATGGGAAATAAATACGCAAATAAATGGAGGAGCCAGGACAGTAAATTGTAATCTATGATCCTGGCACAATGTTAGGTCTTAATGTCATCTACCTCTTTTTAAGGAAATGCATGAAATCATATAATTGGGTTATCGTTTAATTTGAGAATTGAAAGAGCAAACTAAAGTTTCTACTACTGGAAGGTAACAATTTCGCTTAATCTGTATCTGTATTTAAAAATTGTCATAAAAAAAATTAATTCTTAAAATTAATTCCCTAAAATTCTTCAATTAAAAAAATGTAGTTTACTAAAATTCTTCAATTAAAAAAATTTCATTTACCTACTAAAATTCTTCAATTATAAAAATGTCGGTGATTAAAATTCTGCAATTAAAAAAATTTCATTTACCTACTAAAATTCTTCAATTAAGAAAATGTCGGTGATTAAAATTCTTCAATTAAAAAAATGTCACTGACTAAAATTCTTCAATTAAAAAAATGTAATTGATTAAAATTCTTCAATTACAAAAATCCGTTCCTTTTGAATTCTGAAGCGTAGAATTAAATTTAATAATGTACATAATAGGACCGTTTTTGGCATATAAAATGAAATATCTTCGAAATGTTTAAAACAGGAACTTACCAAAACTTTTACTGCATTAGTAGATTTCAAATTTTTCGTAAAACACTTTAAATCCTACTGACAACACTGATGGCCACGCGTGATTTACGCCACAATAAAGTAACCAAGATTCCTTGCTGTTGCCGCCTGGCCTCTCACTGGCCTACTGGAACGCCGGACTAAAATTCGATCGTAGTTAAATAATATTTCGGACTGCAGTGACAGTTGTAATTTATAATTCGGAGCCTCCTCTTTTGCCCCTTTGGCTTTTCACAGGATTTTGGTAAACTGATTGAGGCCTAAAAAGGTAAATGTGCGTCTGTCCCGTCTCTGCAGTGCAGATGCAGACTCAGACAGGACAATAAGCTGGTTAGGTTTAACATTAGGGGAAATACGAAGTAGTCATACCCTCACAAATTGGGTAAGGAAAGGACCTATAGGCTTATTAAGCGTATATTTAGGATTCCCGTTAAAATGTGCAAAATTGAAGAGGGGGTTGTATTACATTTGTACAGGAGTTCATTCCATATAGTAGTTAGTAGTACATATACATAGTTGACTACGCTGAAAGTGCAAGTGGAGCTTGGATTCGGCATGGGCAACGGGTCAGTTTGCTTACTTCTACGGATACGACACAATAGGAATAACAACAGGTAAAAGTACAGGTACAACGTATCCACGCCCACTCTACAAGTGTATGTATCGTACGCGCTAAAAACAGCAAAAAATATATGTAGCATATCCATTACTTTTCATGATCAACTTAAGCCTTCAACACTCAGAGGCAGACTTGGGCTTGATACTCTGAACCGTGAAATTGGATAGCTAACCAGGTTATCTGACTGTAAAAATAAAAAAATAATTAATTTTGAGGCTAAATTAATAAAATTAAAATTAATACGAATGGAAAATAAAGCTGCTTATGCAAAGGAAAAGAAACTTATAATTGTGGCTCCTGAAAACAATGGCTCAAATCTGCAAAAAAATTGGGTTCTTGAGAAATAAATTATTTTAATTGTTCACAAAGCCATAACATTTTTGTCTTTTTCCTTGATTTAATGCATGTTAGGTTTGCTCAATTTTTAAAGGATTATCAGATATCCTTCGTACATAGGCATACCTACTGTTCACATTAGTCCCTCAAAATTTGCCATTGACAACTGGCATACGCCAACCCATGCCAAATGCTAATTACTTCAATTTCTAATTTTGCGTGGGATGACCCGTCCTCGTCATCATCAACGTAATTGTAATGCAGAGAATTACGTCGTGAGTCGTGAAGCTTTCCCTGCATAGTAATAAATACATAGTAGTACACGCACCTGATAATGCTATTACAGTAGTTCCCAGTATATGCTGTTTTATGACCAATTATAAAACTACAGCAGGATACAGATACAGCATACTCAAATAAATGCTCAGGTATCCGATGGTGTATGGGAATTCCTGACTGTAAAAAATATGAAAATTCCGGTAGTATATTTTTATGGGTGGATAATCGAATTTATGATACCAATTCCCGATTCGGATACAGGGATATGCACTATTTACAATTCTGTATAATATACTAATCTATCGTTGCGAATTATTCTATTGTGTGTGTCCAAAGAATTGTTTTAGGCTCAGAGGTCTTCCTTAAGAATTAGGTACGACTCATAAAGTACATAGGTACGCAATTATAATTATTTATCATTATGAATTACTTCTGTATGCTTAAATTCAAGTATGGCTATGTATGCTGACTCGTTTGGGCCGCATACGTTTCGTGCCGTCATGTCAGCCTATTACATACGTACATTGTGCATAGGTTGTGCTGGTGCGTTGTGCCTCAGGTAAGCATAATTGGCAAATATAATACAGTAGTACGCAGTACATGTTCTATCATTGATCCTGAAGATTACTAGGCAGGCACACCTCCACTCATCTCACTGTATACGATTACGAAATGGAAGAAGGTAGGTTAAGAATTTGGATCTGATTTCTATATCCGGTTTTGTATTTAATATGTATTGCATAGGTATTCCTTACATTTTGTAGTTCCCAAGTACATTAACGCTCACTTTGGCATATGTCCTGAAAAGTAATATTATGCATGTTATTCTTAAGGCAGGGCATGGTAATTCCTGTGACTCTATCAAGGGCCTAAAATGGACTCCATCCCCTTAAGCATGTATTATTTATTGTATGAAACAGGAATCAATGACTTAATGGCGGGATTTCACTTCCTGTCTCACCTTTTGCTATTGATGACCTTTTTTGTCTTAGAAATCAAATTATGCCCAATCCCAAAATTCGTGGATTTTATTTTCAATCAAGTTTTCTCCCATGGCTCTGCAAGGGGTACCAGACCAGCTATAGTACTATCCGCGCATAATACAGTGTGCGTACAATTGACTACAATAAAAACATTACCTAACACTAGAATAGAAAAGGAACCTATACCTACAATATACTACTTTATAAAACTGCATTGAATCTTCAATATATAATATACTGGATATCAAAAGCCAAGATTTCGAAAATTATAACTATAGAATTCGCTTTAGCTGATTTTTAGAAAATACCGTGGAACAATTACATTTCACGCTAAAACTACGAATATACAGTAGAGCTTTCAAATCAATCAAAACGTAGCACGCTTCTTGCCTCCGCCCTATCCGAACAGAAGAGCCTTTGAATTATTTACGGCACAGCGAGTTCCGAACTAAGGTAACTTTTAGCGCTGCGTTCCCACTAATAAGAAATGCATTTGTCAGCACCCGTCATTCAAACTGGTCCTTTAGTTACCTGCGTTAGTCGGTAGTACTTGCCTTGTCATCACTTTCGTTTTTGGGCCCCAAAAAAGTGCCATAATTATCAACGTAATTACGGCTACCTAGAACTAGAAATGACCCATGAGGAGGTATTAAGGTATAGCTAGTGCCGTACTGCAGAGAGCAAACCAAGCAAGAAATAGTGCGTGAAGTGTGACAAAGCTAAGCGGTTGGGGTTCATTGGCTCCGCTCCGCAACACACTTGTTTAATTAATTAACGTTTAGTTCCGGCTAATGCGGAAACCTCGGAAATTATTTTCGAAGCAATTCTAGGTTGTAGCACGGATTTTTAGGGCGAAACATTGATTTGTGGAATAGATCAATTAGTATACACGGTACTTCTAAGAATAAGAATTTACATTAAGTACGGAAGGGTTCGGTTTTCTTTGGCTTTTCGATTCGATGAATCTTTTGTCTTTTTTGTTCAAATAAGGAAATGAAGACTTATTCTTATACTTTCTGTCTTACAATTTCGGTAAACGACAGTAGCATCGGATTTCTATATATTTTAATTCATTTAGGAAGAGTACAGCATGCTGTGACGTGACTGCAGCCGGTTTCCTGTAAATAAATTAGTCGTGTATTATAAGTATGCGGAATTTAGTTAAAATCTACTTCATTTTCGTTTTTGTATACAGTATGTACACGATTGAAGCCTTTGGCAGGTTGTCTTAATGTTTTAAGGAAAAGATGAAGAATCTATTGTAATCTACTTTTCATTGTAGAATACAGTGGAAACAATAAAAAAAAAGGAATGCATTTATTTGCCGGCTTGCTCTGTGCAACTTGCTTAGTAATTCAGTTCTATTTCGGTTTATTACACAAAACATTTGGGAACATCAGAAAACAGCCGTACTAATTTTGTACCTACTACTTACTCTGCCTTACTTATCTGTAATACACAAAACAAGCGGTTGAAATGATTCAGCTATAATTCGACCGTTGTACTAATCCACACGTTTCTGCCGAATCTGGGATTCGTTGATAATCGTAAGCAGTACCCGCGACATTCTTCAGACTTTCTTACTTAATACAGAGTAACAACAATAACTTGCAAGAATTCCGCAAAATAGGACTAAACGGTTTTGTGATTTACGTAACGCCTGCCTATTCATAGACAGACAGACGTGACAGTTAGGTTGACGGCTACGCTTCAGAGATCCGAGTCATTGATCAGTTGAGTAAACAAACGGATCATAAGTAAATCAGGTGAAGGACGCGCTGGGTCCTGGTTATCAGTTATCATTCCAAAATTGTAGACTCGACTTAAGCCGAGCATTATTTTCCTATGAAATCCTCTTCATTGTTGCATGCCGTCTCAATGTCTCAAAGGCATTGTAGTACGATGTAGAAGAGCTTACGTGGGCTTTGAATGATCAAGGAATTAAAGTTGTACTATTAGGAATCTGCGACAAAATTAGGAAATCCTAAGGCTTTTGAGTTCAAATCCCAATAAAGTTGTCATGTAACACCATTACAAATATTATTGGAAAAAAGCAGTAAGGGCGACGCTTTCGTTTTGTTAGTTTTCAATATTCCATATGACCACATTTAACGATTTGTTGAGAAACTTTAACATAAATTGAGACCTAATTTAAATGAAAACTTATTTTAAATTTTAATTTCTTTTAAATGTAAAATGTTGAAACACATTGTTCTCAAAAGTACTTCATTGCTTTTGTTGGGTAAAATAAAGCTAACATATTTTGATCCATTCTTTGAGTCAATGAACGCTCAGTACTCATCAACATCAAAGACAGGGCAAAAAAATGAGCGAAAAACAGAGATTTCAATATTCGAATAGAAAAGCCAGATTTTTACAATATGAATACAATGGATCACTGGTGGCTTTCACCTTATCGTCTAATCAATGTGGCTGCTCTTTAATTATGGAATTCCAAAGAAACAATACACTGATGAAAGTGAAACGGAAGTGGAAGTAATAAACATTTCTCATATACATCTAAGAAGTTCAGGCTATTGTTAAAGTCCTCACTAACAATAATTATGAGGTTCCAGATATGTTAACTCAGATATGGGCAGATTTGAAAATTAAAAATTGTTGTCTATTCAAAGCGAGAAGTCTTTGGCCATATTTGTACATATTTTCTGGCAAAAAATACTACGTAGGCACTCATAAATTCATTATGCTAAAAAATATACACTTTTTTTTTTGCTGCCGACCAATTTTTTAAATTAAATATAAATACTTGCTCAGTTGCATATTTTATTCTGGGTCAATGTCTAGTTTTCTGGGCAACAGGGCAGAACTAATATTAAGAATTTTGAATTTTGCTACAAGCTATACAATTGAAAGATCCCAACCCTTAAAACTATAGTTGAATTAGCATCATGAATGAATGTAGCATGTAGCATGAATCAACATCAGTAACAATGCGTCCTATAATGCTTCTGAGCACTGAATCAAGAAAGAACGGAAATGATTCTACCGACTGCCCTACAACTGCACCCTGCGTAAAGATTTGGAGCTGACCAGAGTGTATCAGGCTCATTTTACTCGGCCCACAGCGTCCGGCCTCAGATCAAAAGGTCGTAAGGTCATATCTTCCGCAAGACTGCGCTCATCCGTTTCCTCAACTGTGAATATGGAGACGTCCGCTATATGTACATATTATTAACAACTGGATTAGGCTCTGGCGTAGAGACACAGAATGTGGATTTAGGACCAACCGGTATATCTGTAGCATGTAGCGGAACTAAATGGGAGCTGCCAGGCAACAGAACGCAATAGCACGCTCCCGCTCTCTTCCAAGTGCCGGTAATTAGTTATCCCTATCTATAACGCTAAAATCTTCGTATCCACGCATGCCAGCAAGTACAGTACAAGTTATTTAGATATTAAGTTAATAAATGTGCCGAACAGTTATGCGGGGAGCCTGCTGAATCCATGCCAGGCTAGCCTTCAGTCCGCATCTTCGTCTCTTAAATACAACAATCATTTCTCTGCGCTTCCTCTGTTTAAGCTCTATCAAAAACATTATTTCTCCGCCCTACCTGTGTCAAATCTATACACGAGCATTACTTTTCCTGGGACTGTGACCAACTCAAGATGGGACGTAGCAAGGGCTCTCCAGTAATTGTGACAGTATTCGGAATCCTGGGACTCCTGGCCATGGCCACTCCGGCCGCCGCCAAGTTGACCTTGAGTCACAGATTCCTGGCCGAGAACAAGCTGGACGGGATTGGAATCGAGCAGCTCCTCACCATGGTTTCTGGTGTGATAAAGATCGGGAACAAGACGATTACGCTGCCGGATGACTTGCCGCTGCTGATGGGCGGGGGGTCGGCGGCGGCGCGGAGTCAGAGGCAAGGCGGTGGAGGCGGAGGCGGAGGTTGGGGCGGCTGGGCAGAGCCGACTGTTCTGGAAGTGGAAGAGTCCAACCGCCGGTCTGGCTTGCTATCAGTCGAAAACTTTTTCCGGGTCGGCTGCATTCTCTTTGACTTGTCGGAGATCAAGAAGAGTGCTCATAATGGAGTATACTGAGAGACTCGAAAATGTCATTTAAGTTAACAGTTAACCCATGTCAAATGTCAGGACATGATCTCAGAGTACAAGGTGGTGAAGGCTGGATTTTAGGGTATCATTATATAAATACATTTTTTGCAAGGTACAGGCATTTTTGCTGATTATACTACAAATCCGTTATGGACTACTACTAAGTACTACTGGTTGATAGTTGATACAACAATTTAAAAACTGGTAATATTTTTGTATGGCCAAGTAATTGTAAATTGCATTAAGTTACGGGTTTTACTCTCTATGAAATTCCGAAATGTTCAAATGAATCAACCGATCCCTACAGTCACATATCAAATATTTATCCTATTTTATTTAGGTACATAAAACAAACCGCCGGAGGATGAGAGGAAATATGTTCCTGCATTAGTTAACAAATCATGACACTACAGAATTTGGAAATCTATCTTTGCCTAAGGTCGGACCAGAGTAATTTCAAGTAAAAGTAGGAAAGAAGTTATAGAGGTACAAAACCCGATTTGACCTTGATTGCATATTGCATGAAGCGTAGATGTACTAATGAGCTAGCAATAACTATAACTAGAATGCCTGCATAGTACATGGTACACAACCCTTGCATTATGTTTTAAATACCTACCCATATAAATAGTTAACGTTCTGAATTATATAAGTTACTTTATCCGAAGCCGTCCTTCGCCGAATAACCACATGCACACACGGTCCACAACGTAGGATCCCACAACGTCCAGTGCAAGCAGCATTAGCATTGACTTTTGGAGCTACAGTAGGAAAAATATAGGCAAATGTGGGAGATTAATTACACACAATGCTTGACAAAATTGAAAATGACTGAATTACCTCTGCTGGAATCGGAACAATCTCAAACTGCTCATTGAACTCTGGAATGGAACGCGTAACTAGCCCAACCACGGCACTCCCTGCTATCACAATACTGTAGAAGAACGGCTTGTTCTCCGTAATACTAACCATGAAGGGATGTCCCTGTTGGAATTTGAAATATATTAACAGTGATATACGGCAAATACTGAACCTGAATATGGGACACGTAAATGGCGTAGTACTTACTCGGTAGTTTATAAGAAACGTTGTAACTTGTAAAGCGAGTGAGATAATGTAGACAACGGAGTTAAGCAGATTTGGCTCGAATTTCTTGTCCAGATCCACTTTCTCTGGTCTGCAAATGACAATAGCGTTAATTTAATTACAACTTGTACATAGCTTAAACTTATTAATGCACATGCATATTGTATCTTCGCTAAATACCTGTCTTCAGGTGCAAAACTCAGTGCTTGTCGGACTAGGAATACCATAACAGCAAAATGTATGAAAAATTGTAAGAAAACGGTGAGGAGCGTGTAGGCATTAAATATGTTTGGGAGCGGCCGTTTCTTGGATAGTGTCTTCAATGGCTGTAACCAAAAATTGGGACTCATTAATTAGAAGACAATGTCAGTGGCTTAATTAAACCTGCTTTCTGAGCCCTGACCTTTGAATGTGAGATGAAGAAGAAGCAGGCCGCGAGCAAGAGGCCATGAAAAGTTGCTTGGGAGTCACTCAGCTTGACCCCGTCCAAGTAGAGGACGGACTGAGAGTAGGCCAGGATTAGCGCATTGAGGGCCAAGATTTTAAACATTTGGAGCGTGGTCACCAGCGTACAGCGCCCTTGCTTAATGACATGGCAAACTAGGGAATAAAAGTAAATTGGGAATTCGGAACATTCCTAGTCGTATACGGTTCAGGTAATACTAAATGTATGGAACTCACTACACTCAATTGACGCCATTTTTGAGGAGAACGGGGCTGCAATCGAGGCGTCTCCAAGCTTGACAATTTGAGCCTTCTCCTGCTCTTCAATTTCCTTGAGCATTTGACTTAACTGTTTTTCCATGGCTTGTGTGCCTGGGCCAGGAGGCGGTCGGCGGGATCCAGGAGGACCAGCCCTTCCACCCGGGCGACTCACAGCACCGCTACTGCTACTTTTAGAACTTTTTGCTGGAGCTGTGGTTCCATTTGCTACATCTTTGTCTTTACTCTCCTTTTCCTTGACAATCTGAGCCAGGAGTGCCTGCTTCTTCTCAACCCATTCCGGACAATGGGACAAAATTGCAACGCCTACGTGGGCATGCTTTAGAGCACCAACGTCGTTAGTTCCTGAGTATGAGTATGTTCACATCAATTTTTATAGTAGACAGTAATTAAAATCATGGACATGGGCGGTCAGTTTTGTAGACATCTTACCATCTCCACACATGAGCGTGCAGTAGCCCCGGTTCTTAATCCCATTTATAATCCATTCCTTCTGTTTGGGTGCCATGCGAGCAAATACAGCAATGAATGGCAATAGTCGAGAGAGCGGTCCAGTCAAATCCCTGTCCTTATACGTCATAATTCTTGACAGAGCGTCCCCAGTTAAACAGAGATCGTATTTGTTCACCAAGTCTCTGAAAACAATATCCCGCATCCGTAAAACATTAGTATTGGCACTTGGGACACAAATTGTATTGAATTAATAAACAGTATTAACTGGTAAAAACCGTATTAACGCATAACTATCAAGCTATAACCCCAATTAGGCTTATCGTTAGCTTAAACCGAATTAAACTGAAAGGCAAAGCTTGTTTAAAGTGAACAACGTGTGTTTAAACCCTGAAAACCTAACGCCTAAAATAGCTGCGGTGTTGATATT